>JAANYP010008169.1:0-105900 GCA_020465985.1 Centrapalus pauciflorus
TTATACGTAAATCTGACTTGTATGGACAACAACAATTGAGTTTGAAATTATAAAATCATAAATTCCATGTTATGTATTACATATAAACCATCATGCAACCGAATCTTAATTAAATGAGTTTACCCTGTGCAGTATTCCCATACGTAATACCGTGTGTTGAATATATATGCACCCGCTGTTAGCCGATAGATCTATCCACAATTTATTCGCGCTTACAAATAAATGCAATTAACAGTTAATGATTTGAGGGTTGATGGAACCACATATGTAATACATAATAGAAATGAAGTTGTTTCCGTGTCCATATAAAAACGTAGCATGTATTTCAACCCCAAAATATAACAGTGTGAAAATAGGGGCTATGAGGACTCACCGTGTGTGCGATGGCAAATACGAGCGTAAAACGCAAATTTGCGTTGTTTGATGGGTGATGAAGCCGGATGTGTTTAATCGAGTCCTAAATGATAATAGGGACTTAATATCTCTAATATATGATAATATGTATATAGATTTTCATGTCTTAAATCACCCAACATTACGAGTTTTATATATAAAATCCACTTAAAACGTCAAGTTTATATATATTGTAAGGTCTACGACTGCAAGATCTATCTTGACCCGGATCCGTGAACGAGTGCGGAATCCTCGTTGACGGTTAGACGGACAACTCTCAACCAACGGAACACGGAGACTATTAGACGCTGAACGAACGACACACGAACGATCCTACGAACTAATTCTCTCCGAAACGGCACTCACCTTGCTGATAAACTCGAGATCGCTTAATGCTTAATTCCTCACGAATTCTGTAAAAAGTCCCTTAATGATTCGAGTCTATCCCTAATTATAGACCCTGATTCGAGTCTGTTGTGGGCCAAGCTCGAATCTGGCCCAAGGCCCATTCGAGTCTGTCCACAAGACATCCTCGAATCTAGCCCATTCGAATCTAAGGATACATTCGAATCTATCACAGATTCGAATGTCTTCCTTTACCTATTCGAATCTAGCCAATACACTTAAATACTTAAGTGATGAAACTTATGTCTTACTTATGCTTGAGTTAATCTTTGACCTTTATGTTTGAACTTCTTGTAATATGTTACATCAAGTTCAAACACACAATCAATAACAGACAAGCACATATAAACATATATATCAAAACACTTGTTAATACTCAGAATATTACTTAAACCATAATGCAGATCGATTAGACTGCTATCGTCACACAGGGTGTACCAACAGACTCCCCCTTGACGATAGCTTCTAATTATTTACATTACATCAAATTTAAGTACTAGAGCATTATATACTACTACCTGCATATAATCCAGCATCTATACAAACTTTAACTACCTTTTGGAACTTCCTGGCTTCAGATCTCCATGGTTCAGTAAAGAAGATAGGCTGATCATGAAGCTTCTTCAGGTCGTCCTTTGATAGGTTTATCAAATGCAGTGGATCATATACCTTCAAAATGACCTGCTCGTCTTGATCCTCCATGATGGCTTCAGCAGTGTCAATCTCGAGGTACCACCATTTCATGTTGCTCAAAACGTTCTGTGGCATCGATTTCATTGGTACTTTCTTTAGACACCTCACAGGTTTGTATACCATCCTGGCCCATGGCCTACCTGTATGAGGATCTATTCTCGACTGATCCTCGACCCTCTTTCCGGTCCTTGGCTTGAGTCGCTCGAACTTTCCTGATCTTCCTTCTTTCCTTATAATTCTTGCCACGACTTCAGCGTACTGGTCTTCACCTATATTAATTAACTCTTTCCATGCAAGCTCCTTTGCTTCAATCTTGGGCAATGAATTAAATGCTTTTAGTGTTCGCCTCAAGTATTGTAGTCCATCTCTTCTTTTCAAGATAAATAGCTGCAGTTCTTTGTCAAAGAACCAGCTTATAATGCCTCCTGAGAAGCTTCCAGCACCTGGAACTCTCATTTTCTTCTTCATCTTCAACTGATCTTTCTTTTCCTCTTTCTTGAACCAAAGATTTATCAAGTCAGCTCTAGATGGCTCCTTCTCGGCCTCTTCAAGTTCTTTGTCCTCGACTGAGGCTACCTTGATATAGTCAACGTCAATCACATTATGATTTTGTCCTTCATATAGCTCCGTGACAGGTTGTGAATTGATAATAACCTCATTGACTTGATCGTCTTCATCATCCAACACTTCATCGTCTGATTTCCAGTCCACAACCTCCTCTGGAATAAATTCTCCTTCTTCTAACTCTTCTTCTTCATCGTCAAAATCCATAAGCTCTTCCTCTATGTCCTTCAGTGCATCAATCATGTCACTGTTCAGAACCCTCGAGGAACCTGCTTCTTTTCCAGATCCTCCTACTTCTCCTTCTGTACTTGGCTCCCCCTGAATTTGTGTAACTTGAGCTGCAGGAAAATCTACAGACTCAATCTCTTTATTCGCACCGGGATCATCGCCTTCATTATCATCATCTCTTCTCTGTACCTCCTGATCCTTACAACTCGTCTCCCCCTGAGTTTGTAGATTTTTAATAAGTTGCTCTAGGAGGGACCTCATTGCTCGGATTTCTGAAGATTGATCAGCTACGAAAGATTTTAGCTCCGTGTTTTCGTCTCTGACACTTTCCACAATCTTCCTCAACTCTGCATTCTCCTTATCAAGATTTGAGTTATGCTCCTGGAGTTCACCTACAGCTTTTGTAAGAGTTATTATTTGAACGTGCTGAAAGTCAACACGACTCTTGAGTTGCATGAATCTTTGATTTTTGGTATATGCGGCTGACGTAGAAGGAATGGACTGAATGGGAGATGGGATGAATGGTGGTGGAATGTATGGTTCATGATGCTGAGGTGGCGGTGATGGTGGAGCGGTGGCTTGAGGTTGGGATTGGGGAATTTCTGACTGACTAGTGGATGCCGAAAAAGACCCTTGCATGAACCGATGACGTTTGGCCCGTTGCCTCGTCACTAGTTGAGCAACCTCCTCTTCTTCAAAATCCGAATCTTCAGATTCCCTTTCTTCTCTCCTCCTCGATCCTGCTGCTTCATTCACTACTAACCTAGCTCCATAGGTTCCGATGTGAATATTGGGATCTGCAGCCACTGATTCAGGAGCTTCAGCCTCCTGCCCATCCATATCATCTGATTCTGATTCTGATGATGTCAAGCCTTCATCAGCCCTTTCTGGCTCATACTCATCCACATCTCTAAGAACATCTTCTGCTCCTTCTGGTGGACTGAGCAGCTCCCCCACTAATGCTGCGGCCACGTCCTCGTTCGCATGGGGTCCTGATGCCCATATCTCTTCTAGAGTTTGCGCAATTTGTTCAGAATCAGGAACTGCACTTGAAGGCCCTGCTGCCTGTGCATGTGGCTGCTCGCTTGTAAAAGGCCTTGATGCCTGGATTGGACTCACTGCTGGTCTCTGACGGCGTCTTTGAACTCTTGGCTGTTGTTGTTGTTGACGTTGTTGCTGTTGTTGTTGGTGTGGAAACTCAACGACCCCTGCCCAGTTGGCATCTTTCGGGGCTTGAAAATCCCTATCCACAATAGCTCCGAACAATGGACGAGCAACAGGAACAGCCAATCTTCCTCGGTGTGAGGAACAATCAGCGAAAATCCGTTTGTCCATAACATTAACACTCAAAGAGTCATTTGACGGCGGCAAGTCTGGCAAGAAATGCCTTATCAGCATCATTATGAATCTTGGGTACAGCAAAAATCTTTCCCTTTCTGGAGCCGTAATTTGATGAACGAACTCCGAGAAGAACATCTGCAAAAAGCTGAACTTCCGATTATATACCAATGCAATAACTCCAGATTGGATCTTTGACACTATGTAATCAAAGCCAGCTTTCTTCGGCGCAAAACAGACCATGAATACGTGCACCAAGAATCTCCATTGCCCAATCAGGCCACTCTTCATGTATGACGACTTTGTCACATCTAAACTGTATCCCATCCTCAGAAAAGCAGTCTGCCTAATACTTAACGGGAAGTCAATAGGCCCGTCCTCCTGGTCCTGAGAACCCAACTGTAGAACTTGGCGCAACATATCTGCTGAGAAGACTAGAGGCTGGCCAGCGATTCTGGTTCTTATAACTGTCGGGGTGACAGTACAGTCAACCTGTAAATGATCATAGAACTGGCGTACATACGAGATTACAATTGGAATGTTATGAAACAAAGCATAGCTAATCCTAGATTCAGCTAGGAAATCCAAAACTTGCCGAAAACCCTGCGCCTCAGGGATATTATTGTCTGGATTAAGGACCATATTATGCTTAGGGACAAAAGCGCGAACCGCCATATCTGCACAATAAATAAAACTGTTAGACTCATTAAAAATCAATAAACTTGTTTAAATTCAAATTTGTTTTATTTTGTACCTTTTTAAATACAAAATCTAACACAATTTAATTTCCACAAGTTTAATAAAATTTAAATTAAACAAAATAAATAAAGTACAGATTCGAAAGTAACAGATTCGAAGTATCCATATTTGAATGTAATGGACAGATTCGAAGAGTCCCTATTCGAGTCTAATGGACAGATTCGAATATCATGGTCATCTCGAATCTAATGATAGATTCGAGAAACCCATGAACAGATTCGAAGGTCCTAGAACAGACTTGAAGTCCCGTCGGTTTTGTTTTCAACAAAAACCCAAGATTTTAACCATTTTGAACTTGGTAAATCACATACATTAGTTCAACTAGGTTCTAATCATTGATTTATGCTTTTAATTTGATCTTTTATAGGTCCAATCTTGGTAATTTAGCAAAAACCCTATTTCGACCTATAAAACTTCAAAATTTGACGATTTGGTCTAAAATTGTGCATAAAACTACACAAATCTTGTACAATCCGGTTGATTATACCTAGATGTATCTGTAGAATCGAAAGACCAAGTAAGAGACTCGAAAAAATGTCGTTTTGGAGGATTACGATAGACTCGAAGAACAGATTCGAAATCGCCTTGATAGATTCGATAGTATAGATTCGAAAACAGATGGACTTAATGACTTACTGTTAACCTATTTATACCACCAACCCTCGAGTCTAAGCGTAGATTCGAATCTACTGACAGATTCGAATTACTCCTTATTCGAGTCTGTCTTAGATTCGAAACCACCAACACTTAGAAAAATTTCGAAAATTTTGAAATAGTTTCAACTTTTCCAACTTTTTTCTACGGTATTGTGTAACCAGATAAATTATGCCAATTCTTTTACCCTAAGCTCAAGATAGTTCACACATTGTTTATTTTATCCAACTTTGAATGTACCCTCAGTAACTTTTGACCTTTTCCCTAAGTAAAAAATTAAACTAAACTAAAATGAAATAAAATAAACTAAGGTAAAAATAAAATAAAATAAAATAAAGTAAAATAAAATTTTGACCAAAAATTTAATCTAGACTTAAGAAAAATTTACAATCTAAGCTAAATACTTAACAACATATTTTTGATGAGTATAGTCTAAGAAAGGTTCAATCAGATAGCGATGTCTGATACTAACTTTCAGTACTTAAACTTTCACACTTAGGAATTGTTGATTCCTTTGATTGTTTGTTGTGACATACCTATTTAGCCGATTGTTGGTATTTTACCCCGTTAAACATTCTACATTTCGGAATATCCCTTGGCCTTTTTATTTATCAGGAAATTATCTTACGTGACTCAGACATAGACATACTTTTATGATCAAGGCACACAGATAAATATTCTAACTTGTTGGTATTTGCAAACTTTCTTTAAAAGACAAACATCGGACACAGGTCTGTATTTTCATACAACAGAGTGTCTTAGTTCGACTTAAGGTTTTCTTTTAAAGTTAGCAGATAGTGGTGACAGGTCTGTACTGACGTACAACAAAGCGACATGTCTGCTAACCCGAATCTAAACAGAAACAACAGGTCTGTACTTACGTACAACAGAGTTGCATGTTTTCGACTCTTAGTTTTACATGATATTTCATTATTTCTTCCATTTCAGAAGGTATTTTGATGTTGCCAGTACATCCCCAGGGAAAGATTGCATACCTCATTTTAGATCAATGTTGTATGTCTTGTACATAAAAATTAGACCGATTTGGTCATATCTAAGTTAGTGACACGTTGACTAGTTTCTAGAATATTTTATCAGCTTGAGGATTCCCTATTATGCTATATTTGCCTACCAACACATGCAAACTAAGGTAAAGTATAACAGCTTTAGGATTTAGCTATGCTGATGTGTGAAGCCTAAAAATACTTAGATTCTAGTAACGGAACGGTGTAATTTTCGTCACTTCTGAACCTATGTTACTAAGACCTAAACTCTTTTTTTTGATATTCTCTTTTTTTTTTTTTTATTTTTGTAATTTTCTCTCTTTTTTCTTTTGTTTTTCATAGCAAAACGCATTAAACTAAGCTAATCTACTAACTTACTAAAAATAGAAACTTACTAAAAAATAGAAACTTTCCTAAATTAGAAACTTTCCTAAATTAGCAGACTACAGTAAAAAGAAAGAAATATAACAACTATAAAAGGAAATAAAATACTACTAAGGTCAATTTACTCTGTGTTGCGCATTCCATTAAGTTGAATTAAATACTCAAAACGTGACTTATCAAACGCTTTGGTAAATAAATCAGCATTATTATCTTCAGTTGCCACCTTAACCAGTTTGATCAAATTCTTTTCAGCACAATCACGAATAAAATGATGCCTTTATTGTCTATGTGCTTTGTTTTACTGTGTTTAACTGGGTTATTAGTTATAGCAATTAGTAATTGATTGTCTATCCTAATAGGAGTTGAGTGTAAGCCAAACCGTAACCCGCAATTTGTTGTTGTATCCACAGAACCTCGTGAGCAGCAACTACCAGCCAGCAACATACTCGGTCGCACGTTTGAAATGTGCTACCGATGTTTGTTTCTTGCTTGGCAGGATACAATCTCCTCCTAGAACTGAACAACCTCCAGTTTAATTTGCGCGTTTTCAAGCTTGCATCCTCCGTAGAGTCAGAATCCGTGAACGCTTCCAACTCTAGAATTCTCCCTCCGCGTGATACCAAAGTCCCAAGCTTCCGGTTTCGACTTGAGGTTATCGATAGAATCCGCTCATAGCTTTCATTATGCATTCTCCTTCGGATTCGCTTGAAACCCTAGCACAAATACACACAGCACATTATGTCAGGTCTAGAAAGCAGTTTAATACATAAGTGACCAATCATGGCCGATATAATCAGTCTGGATCCACCATCGATAATAAACACTTTCAGTACCCGGCCGGAGATTGTGATTCACGTTGAATCGGCTGCTTGAAGTGGGCAGGTCAACTTAGTTCCCTCCATCCCAAACGTTTCTATATGTCAGTAGACATACTTGTTTATGGATAAACATCCCTTCCTTCTTTTGGTCAACTTGTAACCCTAAAAAGAAATTCAACTCCCCCATAGCACTCATCTCTAACTTAGACTTCATCACCTTCTCGAAATCTTTGCACATTTGTTCGTCTGATGATCCAAAAATGATATCATCGACGTACACTTGTACCAAGATAAAGTGTTCTCCCTTCCTCTTCACAAATAGAGTACTATCTATCCTACCCCTGTCAAAACCGTTTTCTAAAAGATGGTTGGATAAAGTCTCATACCACGCCCTAGGTGCCTGATGTAATCCATAAAGAGCCTTATCTAAGCGATATACTCTATCAGGATATTTTGGATCTGTAAATCCGGGCGGTTGTTCTACATACACCAACTCCTTCACTTTCCCATACAAGAAAGCACTCTTAACGTCTAGTTGATATACCTTAAAGCCTTTGAAGGAGGCAAACGCTAGAAACAACCTAATGGCTTCCAGCCTTGCTACTGGTGCAAAAACTTCGTTGTAATCGATTCCCTCCTCTTGGTTGAAACCCTTTACAACTAATCTCGCCTTGTTGCGCGTGACTATACCCGATCGTCTCTTTTGCACTTAAAAACCCATTTGGTTCCTATTGCAATCTCCCCTCGAGGTAACGGAACTAACTCCCACACTTCTAGTTTCCTAAATTGAGAAAGTTCTTCCTGCATCGCTTCAACCCAAGAGTTGTCTTTAAGTGCCATTTGCACATTTTTGGGCTCTACTTGCGATATGAAACATGAATAAAGACATGTGTGATATGCCTCGGAGTCGTTTATCATCAACAACAACACGGTGTTGTTATTTACACTACTCCGAGTCTTCACACCCTCGTTAGGATTTCCCATGATGCTTTCTATTGGATGGTTCTTGTTAATCCTAGAGGTCTCTATTTCATCAACCCTTAGATTATCTCCTAAGTTGGATCCTATTTCACCTAAAGGGGGAACAGGCTCAACTTCTACATTTTCCTCCTCACGGACGTTTTCCTCAGAGTTAGAACTTGAAGCTTGAGTCTGATTCTCAGTGTTAGGTGCCTCTTGATCAGCAACTTCTGGAGATCCATCTACAGTCGCAGTAGGCTCGGACGTAGATTCGAACGTGGTCCTTGGAAAGATTTGGCCATCATCGTTCAGATGCAACGTCGCCATGTCCTTCTCGATTGTACCTACATTATCATCCAGAGGAATGTTAAAAGACTCAAATAACTTATCATAGTCAAATATCCATTCCGGACCAGTTTGGGGTTCATGTGTATAACTTGTGACTTCAATGTTATACACAATCTCCACAGTACCAGTTGTTTTGTTAAACACCCGTTTGTTTGGTGAGTTGGCACATAACCTAGGAAGTATCCTTCGTCAGCCAATTCACCAAACTTCGGTTGATGTTTTGTTCTTAAAAGTGTGCATGGTACTCCAAACGGTTCGAATCCAGTTAGGTTAGGTGGCCGTTTATTCAAAATTTCATAGCATGTTTTGTTCAATGATTTGACTGTAAGGACTCAGTTTAAAATGTGGCACGCGGTATTCACTGCCTCCCCCCAAAACATGGTAGGAAGCTTTGAATCCGAAAGCATAGTCCTTGCAGCCTCAATCAAAGTTCTATTTTTACGTTCGGCCACCCCATTCTGTTGAGGTTCATATGGTGCACTGAATTGATGCACTATGCCCTTTGATAGGCAATATACACCAATTACAGTGTTTTTGAATTCAGTTCCATTTTTACTACGAATATGTTTAACCCTAGTTCCGTATGAGTTCTCCACTTGGTCCAAGAACCCGATGAGCCTTGCAGCCGTCTCGTCCTTCGTACCTAAAAAGAAAACCCAAGAAAAACGTGAGTAATCGTCAGTGATAACTAAGCAGTACCAACTACCTCCGATACTCCTTTTGTTGATTGGGCCGAAAAGGTCCATGTGCAATAGATCGAATGCTGAGGCTATGGAATTCTGCTTCTTGGACTTGTGGGTCTTCTTGTGCTGTTTGCCCTTCATGCAAGGTAGACACTTATCCTCGAACTGAAAACTTTTCATGGGCACACCCTGCACCAATCCATGCTTCGTTATGTAATTCATCTTTCTTAGGTGCAGGTGAGCCATGCGTCTGTGCCACAGTACGGATTCCGTCTCCGAAGCTTTGGATAGTAGACAAATTGGCCCCATCGAAGTCTCTGCCTTGTTCATATCCAGCATGTACAAGTCGTTCTTCCTTGGCGCCCGCATCAACACCCATTCTTCAGGAATTTTGAATCCAGGCTTTAGCACTAACGCCTCAGTGTCAGTAAATAACACCGAGTTCTTCTTATCACAGATTTGAGAGACACTAATGAGATTATGAACCAGTTTATCAACGTGATAAACTTGATACAAAGTAATCGTCCCATTAGTGACTTCTCCAGTTCCAGTGATATTTCCACCCTTGTTACCCGCGAATGATACGAATCCCCTATTACCTCCCTTGAAGTCTGTGAGTAGACTTCTTTCCCCCGTCATGTGCTTGGAGCAACCACTGTCGACGAGCCACTTGTTGTTTGGACCGGTAGTTATCTCCTGCACATGAAAGAAAAGAGGTTAGTTATCACGGGGAACCCAAGCCATGACTGACTTGGTAATACCATTCTCGTCCACATACGTGAACTCTTTCAAGTACCCATCTCGCCTTTCAGGTGACTTGGGCCTTTGAACTGAATACTGTTGTGGTGCCGAGTGATTTAAGTTCACTCTTTGCCGTGGTGTAGGCATTTGTTGTGGAGCTCTGGAATAATTTCTATTATATGCCATTTCTGACTGTGATCCTTGAGCTCTTACCGGTGCATATTGTCTAACTGGAGTATGAGACCTAACTAGAGTATGTGACCTGCTAGGTGTGGTGCTCCTATAGACTTGTTGTGGTGCTGACCTAGATTGATTAATGACACGATTCGGTGAATTTGTCCTAATCACTTCCTTTGGTCCAACCTTAACCGGTGTGTTTTTCACAACTTGTTTGGGTGCGGCCTGCACAGTTTTCTCGGTAGGTTGAGAACTACTGCTGCTTGCCACACTGGGTGAGGGCTTAACAGGTGTTGGGTTCACTGTCTTAGGGGCAACATCTGCTTTCCTAAGTGGACAGTGAGAAGCAACATGCCCTTTCTCGTGACATCTAAAGCAAGACAGCTTATCTATGGACTTTTTGTGTGTTCCCTTAGATCTAGGTGTCTCACTAGTGTCTATTGCCTTTGGTACATCTACAGTGTCTGTCGCTTCGACCTGGTCAGCCCAAGAAATTTTCTGTTTTCCTGCAGGTGTTTCACTGGAGGAAGACACAAATTTCACTTTCTTGACCTTGACGGTTGAGTCAGCCACCTTAGGTGCATTTTCTACTATAGGCTCTGGTGTCGGTTCAGGTAGGTCCTCTAAGTCTACTGACTTGTCAGTTTTCTCCTGAGGCTGAGGCACATAGTTCGCATTGAATGGTGGAGGAATTTCGTGAAAACCTAGACCTACGGGCTTCTTAGACTGTCATTGGGCATCTAAGACTTTCCCTAGATTTAAGCTTGAATTCCTAAACTTCTCCAACTTGCTGTTTGCCTCTGCTACCTTAACCTTGGTCTCAGCTAGCTCTATATCCTTGTCCTTAAGACTTTTTGTTAAGGCCTCTACGTGCTCATACATAAGTTCTATCCTAACACACTGCTCACTGAGTTTGTCTTTTAGAACTACTACGTCCTGAGCATCAGCCTTAAGCTTTTCTTTTAAATCTTGCTTTATATCATTTCGGCTAGCGTTTTCAATTTTAAAATTCTCATTTTGAGCAGATATGGTTTTATGTGATTCTAAGACTAGATTTAACCTATCATTAGAAGTAGCACACAAAGCACATAATTCTTGAAATAGAGAGTAAGATAGACTAACCTTAGAGTTATCAGATTCCACGTTGGCCATCTGAGCAGCAAACTCCAGCACTGTCTGATCATTCGCCTTCTCTACCCACATTGGACTGCTGTCCCGTGTAGTCTGCTCATTCCCATCACACCCCGTTTCTGTGACTTCAGCCATGAAGGCTCTAGCATTCGACTCAGGATGTGAACTCCAATCATACGTGCCATCTAGCTGTCTATCTGAAGTGACATTGGATAGAAGACCCGCTAGATTGGCCTGTCCAGATGAGGAACTTGGAAGGTATCGTTGTTGGGACTGATTTTGGTACTGTCCCTGATGTTGACTCTGTCCTTGGTATGTCTCTACCTTCGGTCTCTGACACTCCCTGGCGAAGTGTCCCAATCCCTGACAGTTGTAGCATTTCACCTTGGACTTATCAAACCCGATCCCCTTGTTATTCATTTGCAGATTCCTCCCAGTTCTTTTGATGAATCTTTTTACCCTCTGGGTCACCATGGCCAGTTGCCACTTAAGATCCATTTCCTCTAAGTCATCAGGGTCGACCTGATCGTAATCTTCATCCCATAGAGCTGGGTCATTGATTTTCCCTTGAACACAATTTCCGTATGCAGCCACAAAAGAAGCAAGTAGATTCAGATGCTCTTCCGCTGACTTTGCGCTCATGGGCATCTTCGAATAGCTCTGACTTGTCGATGCCTGTTGGACTTGAGGTTGTGGTTCTTCCGATCGTCCTAATCCTATGAACGCGCGATTCAATGAGTCTTCAGACTCTGCTGGCGATGACGTTTCTCCGGTGAAAAACGCTGTAGCACTCTTCGGTTCAGCTGTCACTGATGATTTAGATGTCTTTCCAAAATACATTGCCGGATTCTGGACTTGCTCGTAATCAGTCTCAGCCTTAATCATCTCAAAGTGATATTCCCTCAACGTTCCCACAATGTCATCAAGTGATTGAGTATAGTATTTGTCCTCATTCAGCTTAATCATTGCCACGTACATAGCCCATTTGGCTGGTAGGGCATCAAGAAGCTTGTTGTTCTTGTCAGTGTCCGAATACTCAATTCCATGACTTTCAAGTTCCGTTATCGGATGATAGAACCTTGTGATATTATCATCCAACTGTTCATCCTTAATTGCCTTGAAAATCGCAAACTGTTGTTTCAACAGCTCTGTACGCTTTCTACGCACCCGAGGATTACCCTCACACCTTTTCTCGAGAGACTCCCAAAGTTCCTTTGACGTCCTTTGAGTCCGAAATGTGTGCAAAATATCTTGAGGTAAAGCCATACGGATTATGGAGAAAGCTTTGTTTTCGGCTTCAAATAATTTCTTGTCATCTTCTTTCATCATCTGATATGACAAGACCTTTTGACGGCCTTCAACTTCAGATACTGGCGGGACGTACCCTTCATCTATGCACACCCACATGCGCATATCATTGAATCGTACAAAATCTGTAAAACGGTCCTTCCACCAGTAATAGTCCTCAACTTTCATCAGCTTAGGCGGTGCATTTGCCTTCCCAACTTCGTGGTCCATTTCTAAGAATTTCTGAAGATTAGACATCTTTTCGAAAGAAATTGAATTGACCCTTATCTAATTTAATTCGAAACTAATGTGGATTAACTCTTTCGAATCTAGATAGATTCGAATGTAATTAGATTCCAATTTATTTGTGATTAAATTCGATTAAGTGTTTTAATTCAATTAAACTCGAAATATGTCAGATTCGAGATATCCTTAGATTCGAGGGTCCTTAGATTCGAAGGGGAACAAACTCGAATTTCAGCAGATTCGAAACACAGATTCGAAACACGACTAGACTCGAAATAAACTCGAAACTAATGTAGACTCGAGATCCTATTCGAATGAAGCACTAGATTCGAAACAAGGTAGATTCGAAAATCTCTGAAATTGACTCGAAAGGAGCGTATTTAGGTTAGACTCGAGACTAAAGTGAAACCCTAATTACCCCTATAGATTCGAGCGCCGCAAACTCGAAAAACGGCTAACACTTTGATTTTTTTGACGTTTTACAGATTAAATCACTATTTTTCAAACGAAAAATAATGAGTTCGATCAAAAACGTGAAAAACCACAAAGTGTTTCCCGAATATGAATTTGCTAAGCTTGAAAACACGTTTTTGAGAGCAAAACCGTCCAACTAGCGTCAAGAAACCTAGAATGTATCTGATGAACACGAAGAACACCAAGAACACTCCGGAGGCTCTGATACCACTTGTAAGGTCTACGACTGCAAGATCTATCTTGACGCGGATCCGTGAACGAGTGCGGAATCCTCGTTGACGGTTAGACGGACAACTCTCAACCAACGGAACACGGAGACTATTAGACGCTGAACGAACGACACACGAACGATCCTACGAACTAATTCTCTCCGAAACGGCACTCACCTTGCTGATAAACTCGAGATCGCTTAATGCTTAATTCCTCACGAATTCTGCAAAAAGTCCCTTAATGATTCGAGTCTATCCCTAATTATAGACCCTGATTCGAGTCTGTTGTGGGCCAAGCTCGAATCTGGCCCAAGGCCCATTCGAGTCTGTCCACAAGACACTCTCGAATCTAGCCCATTCGAATCTAAGGATACATTCGAATCTATCACAGATTCGAATGTCTTCCTTTACCTATTCGAATCTAGCCAATACACTTAAATACTTAAGTGATGAAACTTATGTTTTACTTATTCTTGAGTTAATCTTTGACCTTTATGTTTGAACTTCTTGTAATATGTTACATCAAGTTCAAACACACAATCAATAACAGACAAACACATATAAACATATATATCAAAACACTTGTTAATACTCAGAATATTACTTAAACCATAATGCAGATCGATTAGACTGCTATCGTCACACAGGGTGTACCAACATATATATATATAATTTTCCAGCTTTTTCGAACGTTTTTCACCCTACTTTGAGGCTATTTTTGACCAAGCTCCAAAATTTTTTAGGTTTTGGTTCTCTTGGAAATTAAACTAATATATACAAAGGATTTTTAAAGTCAAGAACGGCCATTTTTCGAGATGTTTAGGTTGGGGAAAAAGCTTGTTGAAAACCCTATGTTGGCCATTTTTGAGCTGTCAAACTTTCGGTTTCCCAAATAATTTCTGGGGGTCTTAAACTCCAAAATAAATTATGAAAACTTCCAGATTTTTAGTTAAGACACAGATCTAACTTTTGAGACAAGAATCATCCCATTTCGTTAAGTTATGAATTAGTTATGATTTTTCAAAGTCGACGAAAATTTTCTGTCGAAAATCCGTAGTTTATAAACTTGAAATAACTAGTGATTCTTGTTGTTTATTCAAAGACTACTTGTATAAAAGTTATAAAACTCATGTATATCACTTGTTTTCATAATATGTACACTTATATGATGTGTTTATATATTTATAAACACATTTGAAGAAAGCAACTTAAAAACAAAACTAGTGACTTATAAACTTGAGTTTTTATGTAACTTGTTGTTGTTGGTGATTATATATATTATACAAGATTTATATAAAGATAAATATATGTTAGGAAGATGCAAACTAGTAGAAGTTGAAGCTCTTGAAAAAAGTTGCACCAAAACTCTTAAATAACTTGAAGAACACCAAAATTTTGAAGTGTTGTGTGTGTGTGTGTGCATATGGCCGGTTTTAAGAAGTGAAGAAGGGAGGATTTTTGATCTTAAAAGAGTGGAAATGAAAGATGAAAGTGATTTCTTATTTATAGATGAAAAAGTGAATTGAAATGATGAAATGTTGGAGGTTGAGTGCACCTTTTAGCAAAATGATTATGTTTAAAGTTGATTTTGATGGTGAATGGGTTTTGTAATAAAAAATTGAAGTCAACCTCTAGTATGTGTACTAGGAGGCCAGCCATAGGGTCTATTTCCATGTATTTTACTTTTTTTTTTTTTTGTATAAATGTATTTAGAATGTATTTTTGTGTTTCCTTTTTTTCTTGTAAATTCATAAATACTTATGAATGCATTAGTTTAATGAATTGTTTTAGTCTTGCATAATTAATGTTAAGTAAGTGTATTAGTGCATTATTAGTGTCACTAATCTTAATTTAATAATGTACTTAGTTGAATTAATCCATCATATCGCAAATCGATCGGATTAATTTATTTGCCGATTCATCGCACCGATGAAATTGTTTCTAATTGAATTGAGTTTCCTTATGACCTTTGAAAAAACTTTGATTAATTGCTAATGACCACTGATTAGGTTGTAATTGGTTAGTAAATACTGATTAGGTCATAGTTGCTAACCTGGTTTTGTGCCGGATGTTACAGTCTCCCCCTGTTAAGGGAATTTCGTCCCGAAATTTATCTTGTTTCCTCAGGCGTATTGTTACTTAAGAATATATGAGAGTATCTTTGCTTAACTAGCCTTTGCATGCCTAAGTAAATTTTTGGTCCTTGTAGAATTCCATCTTATCTTGAGGATGGGTATGTACTTCAATCCTTTGACCTTACGGTCCATGGTTTCTACTGGCTCTTTGACGATGCGAAGTTTGTCATTTAGCTGAATCTCTTCCCAACAAGGGTAACAAGTATCTCCTCTAACAAACACTTCTTCAAATTCGATACATGGAAGGTATTGTGCATGCTGCTAAACTCTGGTGGTAACTCTAAATGATAAGCTATTAGTCCAATTCTTTTTAAGACTTTGCATTGTCCAATGTAACGAGGATTCAGTTATCCTTGTTTTCCCCAAATCGTATCACGCCCTTCCATGGAGAGACTTTCATCGGTACTCATTCTCCTAATTAAAACTCAACGGATTTTCTCCCTACATCTGCATAACTTTCCGACAATCGCGAGCAACTTTTAGTCAGTTCCGTATCTGTACTATCCTTTGGTAGTTTCGTGAATGATCTTAGGGCCAGTGATTTGGCTATCTCCTACTTCTTCCCAACAAATCGGCGATCGAAACTTTATCCCGTATAGGGCCTCAAACGGAGCAGCTTTAATACTCGAGTGATAGCTATTGTAGTACAATAATTCCACTAAGGCAATTGAGTATTCATCTCACAGGCTCTTAATGTACGTTCTAGGGTTTGGATCGTTCTATTATTCTGATCACCGGTCTAAGGGTGATATGTGGTACTCATGTCCAACTTTGTATCCAAAGCTCACTGTAATAATTGCGTAGATGTAGATCTGCTATCCGTATCTGAAATGATTATAAGAGGCACTCCGTGTCCGGAGACGACTTCCTTGAGGTACGTTTTGACTAGCTTATTCATCCTGTTGTTCTTCTTGTTTGGTAGGAATGCGCGGATTTTGTTAGGCGGTCGACTATTACTCAAATGGTCTCTTATGTTTGTCTTAACTTTGTAGCATGTTAGGAATTTGTTGACATATGTGGCAATGTCATCCTTCATGTTAGGCAACCCGTGTAGCTTCTTGTGGTCATGATACATTTTATCGGATCCGGGTTGAACGGCATATCTTGATTTGTGTCCTTCATCCATAGCCAGCTTTCTTATTCTAAACTATTTATCCATTTTGTGGGCTTCATTTTTCATATTTTCCTCCTTAACGACTTCTATTTGTGCATCATGAACTAAGGAAGGAAGGTTTGATTGAATGGTTAAAACTAGGGCTGGTACTCTTAACGGTTTAACTTGTTCCTTTTGGCTCAGAGCATTTGCAACCACATTAGTTTTCCTGATAACGAATTTCACAGTTGCAATCACTTATTAGCTCCATCAACGATGTTACCTCATATTTGATTCTTTTCTGGTTCAAGATGTGTTGGAGGCTCTTATGGTCTATAGTACACTTCTTACCGTATAACTAATGTCTTCAAGTCTTAAGGATAAAGAGTACTGCTCGAAGATCTAGATCATGTGTTGTGTAATTCACCTAGTGAACCTTAAGTTTTCATAAAGTATAAGCTATGACCTTATCATTCTGTATCAACCCATTGTGTGAAGCGTCACAGTAATCTACAAATTTCTTGCTTCTCTTGGATAAAATAAGCGCGCTGCATAGATTGTGCTTTAATAACTGCTTTGATGTCTCCTGATCCTCGCCCCAATCATACTTAATGTCTTTTCGGGTCAGTTTTGTTTAGAGATCTGATGATCTTTGGAAAATTTGATAATTGCCGATAGTAAGTGGCAAGTCTTTAAGGACTGTCGTATCTCTATGGGGTTTCTAAGAGTTGACCAAACCCTGATAGCCTCGATCGTTGCGGGGTCGACTTGGATTCCGTTACTATTGATCACGTGACCGAGAAATTTCACCTATCTTAGCCAAAAGTCAAACTTAGAAAGCTTGACATATAGTTGTTCTTTCTTCAGAAACTCTAGAATTAGTCTTAAATGTTTGCTCGTGCTCCTCCTTGTTTCGTGAGTAGATTAAGATGTCATTATGAATATAATCACGGATTTGTCTAGATAAGGTTTGCACACCTGATTTATGAGGTCCATGAATACCGTTGGGGCACTGGTTAATCCAAATGGCATTAATAGGAATTTATGATGACCGTACCTGAAGGCTGTTTTTGGAATATCTTTCTTGTGAACTCTAACCTGATGATAACCAGACCTTAGGTCGATCTTCGAATAGAAGTTTAATTCTTGGAGTTTGGTCAAACAAGTCATTGATCCTTGTGAGCGGGTATCGGTTCCTTTAGTTTATTTAGCTCTTGGTAATTGATGCACATTCTGATGGTTCTATCCTTCTTCTTTATGAACAAAACTGGAGCTCCTCAAAAGCGAGGAACTCGGTTTTATAAACCCCTTTATCTAAGAGCTCCTACAGTTGGTTAGACGATTCTTACACTATTGATGGGGCTAATCGGCATGGTGCTCGAGCCACTGGTACCGCAAATGATACTGTGACGATTTTTAAATTTGACTTGCGTCGAGGTTGGGAGTTCAGGTAAGTGTTCTGGAAAAACTTTGGGGTAACCATAAATAATAAGAATATTTTCGAGCCGCTTTTCCTTTGGCTCCTTCTCTATCAACACTTCAGGGTCCTAATGCTAGGGATGATGCTTACTTTGGTATTTCTTTTTTTGCCTTAGACAGTAAGGACCTTCTTATTGGCTAAAGGTATATGAACCGTCTTCTTGTTGCACACTATTTCCGCACTATTTTTTTTTGATAATCAATCCATGCCTATGACCACGTCAAAACTTCCTAGTTTGACGGGCATCAAGTCATTTTCAAAGAGTCGGCCTTCTAATTCTAACGAGCATCCTCGACTTATATTATTTGTCTTAAGCGTCTTACTGTCATCAACATCAATAGCATAAGTGTCACTTAATGGTGTAAGAATGGAATTTATCTGTTTACTGAACTTAGTGGATATAAAGCTCCTATGAGCACCAGTATCAAATAGTAAAATGCATAAGTGGTAGGGTAAGAGGATAAGTCTATGGGTTTGAAATTTCTTAGGCAGATTTGTCGTACTTATATCCTCATGCACATAGTTATAGATAAAACTTAGTTCTTCAATAAAATGCTTGTTACCTAGTCTTTGTACATGATATGATCGGAATTTTCCAATAAATTCTTAAGCGTTACATTCCCTAAGATATATCAGATAGTAAAGCCTAGAGAAATACTATAAAATGGTAGAAAGGGTACTAAGTATGAGATGCCTCCGGGGTTTTCCTCGTACTCCAGAGCGTTAAGTCGTTGGGTTAGTTCTGCACTGCGGGCTTTGCGATCTGCTAGGCGCTGTCACAATTCGTCGATTATGTCTTGTTGAATCGCCTGGGTATTTTGGTTTGCCCAAGGTTTATTGGTGGTTTGTATTGTCTCCTACTTAATCCTTTCAGAGATCTCACCGACCTCCTGGCGGATTTGTCGAAATTAAAGGTCGTGTCTGGTGGCCCTCGCCACCAACAGAGGCACTGTTGTTGCGTAGGTTCCTGGGTAAGTGTCGATAATTGAGAAAAAGATGGTGTTCCGACTTCAAACTGGCTTGGGATCGCTTCCTCGTTTCTCCACTCTTCAAGAGTGTGACGCATCCATCCCCACTGTCTTATGGTTGCCCGTCGCTACTGTGGCGGGCTTGGCTGATGGGCAGCTACCGGGATAGACTCCCGTTGTGCTAGTCACTCCCTTTTCCTAGGGTTGAACTTCTTCAATGGTCCATTGGGATGGTTTCTGAATAGGGTGTAGGAAGGAATATGTGGTGGTGATGGTGGAGCAACAGTTGCCATCCTTGTGTTTTGACGGGTCCATTACATCGTCAATGATTTGCCCTGGGTGGGTTTCTGATCCAAAGTACACCTCAGTGTCACCTTGGCTTCCTTGTTCCATTGGTGAGAATTCATCCTTAGAGTCAAAGAAGATAATAACCGTATAGTTTGACATGTTACTGTCATCAGGGTCCATATATATGTTCACAGTTTTTGAAGAAATTTTAGTGTTTGTAACAATTATAGTCTAGGTACTAATGCAACCTAGTTCACTATAACTATGGCTCTGATACCAGTCTGTCACACCCTGTTACCCCGGTTGGCAACGAAGCGTGACGTCGCGGAAGCGTAACTATAATCATAATGAACGACCACTATATGGACGTTTTCAAAAAAATACATCGATATAACTTTTAAAATATAGAAATGTTTTACATAACCCGAAAATGATAAGAGTAGTTCGCAAGATACAGAGATTTAAATACATAATTAAAGTAATCAAAATAATGCAACTAAAGCTCCGGTAGTTTGAAAATGCATGCGACTCCAAAAGTACGGATGCTTGAAAATACTTCCGGTGAGGTGCATTTGCCTTAATTTCCTGAATATACACGCTAAAATACGTCAACAAAAATTGTTGGTGAGCTCATAGGTTTACACGTAAATCTTACTTGTATGGACAACAACAGTTGAGTTTGAATTTATAAAATCATAAATTCCATGTTATGTATTACATATAAACCATCATGCAACCGAAGCTTAATTAAATGAGTTTGCCCCGTGCAGTATTCCCATACGTAATACCGTGTGTTGATTATATATGCACCCGCTGTTAGCCGAGCCGAACTAACCCGAATGGGGGACATGAATCCCGATAGATCTATCCATAATTTATTCGCGCTTACAAATAAATACAATTAACGGTTCATGATTTGAGGGCTGATGAAACCACATGTGTAATACATAATAGAAAAGAAGTTGTTTCCTTGTCCATATAAAAACGTAGCATGTATTTCAACCCCAAAACATAACAGTGTGAAAATAGGGGCTATGAGGACTCACCGTGAGTGCGATGGCAAATACGAGCGTAAAATGCAAGTTTGCGTTGTGTGATGGGTGATGAAGCCGGATGTGTTTAATCGAGTCCTAAATGATAATAGGGACTTAATATCTCTAATATATGATAATATGTATATAGATTTTTATGTCTTAAATCACCCAACATTACAAGTTTTATATATAAAATCCACTTAAAACGTCAAGTTTATATATATATATATATATATATATATATATATATATATATATAGAGTCAGGTTCAAAAAAGTACCTCTCGAAATCAAGTGCACCCGAAGGTACCAACCTTAAAAAACTTTATTAAAATTTTTTTTCTCATAACCATGTTTAAATTAATGTTATACACATGATATATGAATTTCACATACATTCACACTTTCTGTGTCCTTAAAACTTATGTGAATGCTCAATGCATATTTATGTGAATGGTCATCCATGTGAATGGTCATTTCACACAATGTGAATGGTGTGAATGACCATTCACATGATCTTTTTTTATCATTCACAAGATTTATGATGTTGCTCCTTTTGAAAAAAAGTCTTATAATGTTGTCTTATACATGTTTATTCAAAAAAAATATATGTGAATGATCATTCACATTAGGGTACGCTGGGTACGCTGGAATCTCATAGGTACGCTGATGAACCTGATTCTATATATATATATATATATATATATATATATATATATATATATATATATATATATATATATATATATATATATATATATATATATATAAAATTTTCCATTTTTTCGAACGTTTTTCAGCCTACTTTGAGGCTATTTTTGACCAAGCTCCAAAACGTTTTAGGCTTTGGTTTTCTTGGTCATTAAACTAATATATCCAAAGGATTTTTAAAGTCAAGAACGACCATTTTTCGAGATGTTTAGGTTGGGGAAAAACCTTGTTGAAAACCCTATGTTGGCCATTTTTGAGCTATCAAACTTTCGGTTTCCCAAATAATTTCTGGGGGTCTTAAACTCCGAAATAAATTTTGAAAACTTCCAGATTTTTAGTTAAGACATAGATCTAACTTCTGAGACAAGAATCAACTCATTTCGTTAAGTTATGAATTAGTTATAATTTTTCAAAGTCGATGTAAATTTTCTGCCGAAAATCCGTAGTTTATAAACTAGAAATAACTAGTGATTCTTGTTGTTTTTTCAAAGACTACTTGTATAAAAGTTATAAAACTCATGTATATCGCTTGTTTTCATAATATTTACAATTATATGATGTGTTTATATATTTATAAACACATTTGAAGAAAGCAACTTAAATACAAAACTAGTGAATTATAAACTTGAGTTTTGATGTAACTTGTTGTTGTTGATGATTATATATATATATATTATACAAGACTTATATAAACATAAATTTAAGACGTAATAAGCTAGTGTTTACTTACTTTGAAGTGTTAGGAAGATGCAAACTAGTAGAAGTTGAAGCTCTTGAAAAAAGTTGCACCAAAACTCTTAAATAACTTGAAGAACACCAAAATTTTGAAGTGTTGTGTGTGTGTGTGTGCATATGGCCGGTTTTGAGAGGAGAAGAAGGGAGGATTTTTGATCTTGAAACTGTGGAAATGAAAGATGAAAGTGAGTTCTTATTTATAGATGGAAAAAGTAAACTGAAATGATGATATGTTGGAGGTTGAGTGCACCTTTTAGCAAAATGATTATGTTTAAAGTTGATTTTGATGGTGAATGGGTTTTGTAATAAAAAATTGAAGTCAACCTCTAGTATGTGTACTAGGAGGCCGGCCATAGGATGTATTTCCATGTATTTTACTTTTTTTTTGTATAAATGTATTTAGAATGTATTTTTGTATTTCCCTTTTCTTGTAAATTCATAAATACTTTTGAATGAATTAGTTTAATGAATTGTTTTAGTCTTGCATAATTAATGTTACATAAGTGTATTAGTGCATTATTAGTGTCACTAATCTTAATTTAATTATGTACTTTGTTGAATTAATCCATCATATCGCATTTCGATCGGATTAATTAATTTGCCGATTAATCGCACCGATGAAATTGTTTCTAATTGAATTGAGTTTCCTTATGAACTTTGTAAACACTTTGATTAATTGCTAATGACCACTAATTAGGTTGTAATTGGCTAGTAAATACTGATTAGGTCATAGTTGCTAACTGTTGGTACATCCCGTGTGACGATAGCAGTCTAAGTTGTCTTACATTGTGATTTAGCATATGTTTGGTATATATATTATGTATGATTGATTTTTATCATTGTTTGTATGTTTGAACTTGATGTAACGTATTACAAGAAGTTCAAACATAAAGCTCAAAGATAAAATCAGTCATAAGGTAATATCATAAGTTTCAAACACTTAGTTGTTTATGTAAAAGGCTAGATTCGAATTTCTTAAGGGGATACATTCGAAATCGAGATAGATTCGAATGAGACCATAGATTCAAATATAGGTTAGATTCGAATCTGTCAGATGGACGGATTCGAATGGGCCTTAGGCCAGATTCGAGGTTGGCCCACAACAGACTCGAATCAGGGTCTATAATTAGGGATAGACTCGAATGATTAGCAGACCTTTGGCAGAATTCGTGAGGAATTAAGCAATAGGCGATCTCGAGTTTATCAGCTAGGTGAGTCCCGTTTCGGAGAGAATTAGTACGTAGGATCGTTCGTGTGTCGTTCGTTCAGCGTCTAATAGTCTTCGTGTTTCCGTTGGTTGAGAGTTGTCCGTCTAACCGTCAACGAGGATTCCGCACTCGTTAACGGATCCGCGTCTAGATAGATCTTGCATTGGTAGACCTTACAAGTGGTATCAGAGACTACGGAGTGTTCGTGGTGTTCTTCGTGTTCAACAGATACATTCTAGGTTTCTTGACGCTAGTTGGACGGTTTTTCTCTCAAAAACGTGTTTTTGAGCTTAGCAAATTCATATTCGGGAAACACTTTGTCGTTTTTCACGTTTTTGGTCGAAATCATTATTTTTCATTTGAAAAATAGTGGTTTAATCCGTAAAACGTCAAAAAATCAAAGTGTTAGCCGTTTTCCGAGTTTGCGGCGCTCGAATCTATAGGGGTAATTAGGGTTTCACTCTATTCTCGAGTCTAACCAAAATACGCTCCTTTCGAGTCAATTTCAGTCAGTTTCGAGTCTGTGGTGTTTCGAATCTGTTACTACATTCGAATTGGATCTCGAGTCTATATTGTTTCGAGTTTGTTTCGAGTTTGTTACTGTTTCGATTCTGTGCTTCGATTCTGCTGAACTTCGATTCTGTTGTGCCTTCGATTCTAAGGGTCTTCGAGTCTAAGGGGTCCTTCGAATCTGACATATCTTCAAATCTAAGGAATTGTTCGAATCTGACATAATTTCGAATCTAATTGAATTAAAATACTTAATCGAATTTAATCCCACATAAATTGGAATCTAATTACATTCGAATCTATCTAGATTCGAAAGAGTTAATTCACATTAGTTTCGAATTAAATTAATTAAGTCTAAATTCAATTGGTTTCAGAAAAGATGTCAAACCTTCAGAAATTCCTTGAGATGGATCACGAAGTTGGGAAGGCCAATGCACCACCAAAGCTGATGAAAGTTGAGGATTACTACTGGTGGAAGGATAGATTTACGGATTTTGTACGATTCAACGATATGCGCATGTGGGTGTGCATAGATGAAGGGTACATTCCACCAGTATCTGAGGTTGAAGGCCGTCAAAAGGTTCTGTCATACCAGATGATGAAAGAGGATGACAAGAAACTATTTGAAGCTGAAAACAAGGCTTTCTCCATTATCCGTATGGCGTTACCTCAAGATATCTTGCACACATTTCGGACTCAAAGGACATCGAAAGAACTTTGGGAGTCTCTCTAGAAAAGGTGTGAGGGTAATCCACGGGTGCGTAGAAAGCGTACAGAGCTGTTGACCCAACAGTTTGCGATTTTTAAGGCTCTTAAGGATGAACAGTTAGATGATATTATCACACGGTTCTATCATCTGATAACAGAGCTTGAAAGTCATGGCATTGAGTACTCGGACAGTGACAAGAACAACAAGCTTCTTGATGCCCTACCAGCCAAATGGGCTATGTACGTGGCAATGATTAAGCTTAATGAGGACAAATACTATGCTCAATCGCTGGATGACATCGTGGGAACGTTGCGGGCATATCACTTCGAGATGATAAAGGCTGAGACTGATTACGAGCAAGTCCAAAATCCGGCTATGTATTTTGGAAAGACATCAAAATCATCAGTGACAGCTGATCAGAAGAGTGCTACTGCGTTTTTCACCGGAGAAACGTCATCGCCACCAGAGTCCGAAGACTCACTGAACCGCGCGTTCTTAGGGTTAGGAAGATCGGAAGAACCGCAACCTCAAGTCCAACAGGCATCGACCAGTCAGAGCTATTCGAAGATGCCAATGAGCGCAAAGTCGGCGGAAGAACATCTGAATCTGCTTGCTTCGTTTGTGGCCGCATACGGAAATTGCGTTCAAGGGAAGATCAATGATCCGGCTCTTTGGGATGAAGACTACGATCAGGTCGACCCTGATGATCTTGAGGAGATGGATCTTAAATGGCAACTGGCCATGGTAACCCAGAGGGTTAAGAGATTCATAAAGAGAACTGGGAGGAATCTGCAGATGAATAACAAGGGGATAGGATTTGATAAGTCTAAGGTCAAATGCTACAACTGTCAGGGATTGGGACATTTCGCAAGGGAGTGTCAAAGACCGAAGGTAGAATCATACCAAGGACAGAGTCAGCATCAAGGACAGTACCATAATCAGTCCCAACAGAGATACCTTCCGAGTTCCTCATCTGGTCAAGCCAATCTAGCAGGTCTGATATCCAATGTCACTTCTGACAGACAGCTAGATGGTTCCTATGACTGGAGTTCACATCCTGAGTCCAACGCTAGAGCTTTCATGGCTGAAGTTACGGAGAATGGTTGTGAAGAAGACGAGCAGACCACACGGGACAGCAGTCCGATGTGGGTAGAGAAAGCGAATGATCAGACCGTGCTGGAGTTTGCTGCTCAGATGGCCAACGTGGAATCTGATAACTCTAAGGTTAGTCTTTCTAATTCTCTATTTCGTGATTTATGTGCTTTATGTGTTAGTTCTAACGATAGGTTAAATCTAGTCTTAGACTCACATAAGACCATAGCTGCTCAAAATGAAAACTTGAAAATAGAAAATGCTAGCCTAAATGATATAAAACAAGATTTAAAAGAAAAACTTAAGGCTGATGCTCAAGATGTAATCGTTCTAAAAGACAAACTGAGTGAGCAGTGTGTTAGGATAGAACTTATGTATGAGCACGTAGAGGCCTTAACCAAAAGTCTGAAAGACAAGGACATAGAGCTAGCCGAGACCAAAGTTAAGGTAGCAGAGGCAAATAGCAAGCTGGAAAAGTTTAGGAATTCAAGCCTAAACCTAGGAAAAGTCTTAGATGCCCAAAGACAGTCTAAGAAGCCTGTAGGTCTAGGTTTTCACGAAATTCCTCCACCTTTCAACGCGAACTATGTACCTCAGCCTCAGGAGAAAACTGACAAGTCAGTAGTTTTAGAGGACCTACCTGAACCTACACCTGAGCCTAAAGTTGAAAATACACCTAAGGTGGATGACTCTACTGTCAAGGTCAAGAAAGTGAAATTTGTGTCTTCCTCCAGTGAAACACCTGCAGGAAAACAGAAAATTTCATGGGCTGACCAGGTCGAAGAGACAGACACTGTAGATGTACCAAAGGCAATAGACACTAGTGAGACACCTAGATCTAAGGGACCAACCAAAAAGTCCATGGATAAGATGTCTTGCTTTAGATGTCACGAGAAAGGGCATGTTGCTTCTCACTGTCCAAATAGGAAAGCTGATGTTACCCCTAAGACAGTGAACCCAACACCTGTTAAGCCCTCACCAAGTGTGGCGAGCACGAGTAGTTCTCAGAGTACCGAGAAAACTGTGCAGGCCGCACCAAAACCTGTTGTGAAACAAACACCGGTTAAGGTTGGACCAAAAGAAGTGATTAGGACAAATTCACCGAATCGTGTCGTTAATCAATCTAGGTCAGCACCTCAACAAGTCTATAGGAGCACCACACCTAGCAGGTCACACACTCCAGTTAGGTCACATACTCCTGTTAGACAATATGTTCCGGTAAAAGCTCAGGGATCACAGTCTGAAATGCATTATAATAAGACTTATTCTAGAGCACCACAACAAATGCCTACTCAAAGGCAAAGAGTGAATCTAAATCACTCGGCACCACAACAGAATTCAGTTCAAAGGCCCAAGTCACCTGAAAGGCGAGATGGGTACTTGAAAGAGTTCAAGTATGTGGACGAGAATGGTATTACCAAGTCAGTCATGGCTTGGGTTCCCCGTGATAACTAACCTATTTTCTTTCATGTGCAGGAGATAACTACCGGTCCAAACAACAAGTGGTTCGTCGACAGTGGTTGCTCCAGGCATATGACGGGGGAAAGAAGTCTTCTCACAGACTTCAAGGGGGGTAATAGGGGATTTGTATCATTCGCGGGCAACAAAGGAGGAAATATCACTGGAACTGGAGAAGTCACTAATGGGACGATTACATTGGATCAAGTTTATCACGTTGATAAACTGGTTCATAATCTCATTAGTGTATCTCAAATCTGTGATAAGAAGAACTCGGTGTTATTTACTGACACTGAGGCGTTAGTGCTAAAGCCGGGATTCAAGATACCTGAAGATTGGATATTGATGCGGGCTCCAAGGAAGAATGACTTGTACATGCTCGATATGAACAAGCCAGATAATTCGATGGGTCCGATCTGCTTACTATCAAAAGCTTCAGAGACGGAATCGGTTTTGTGGCACAGACGCATGGCTCACTTGCACCTAAGGAAAATGAACTACATAACGAAGAATGGTCTGGTGCAAGGTGTGCCTCTGAAGAGCTTTCAGTTTGAAGACAAGTGTCTACCGTGCATGAAGGGCAAGCAACATAAAAAGACACACAAGTCCAAGAAGCTGAACTCCATAACCTCGACATTCGATTTGTTGCATATGGACCTTTTCGGCCCTATCAACAAAAGGAGTATAGGAGGTAGTTGGTTTTGCTTAGTTATCACTGACGATTACTCACGGTTTTCTTGGGTTTTCTTTTTAGGTACAAAGGACGAGACGGCTACAAAGCTCATCGGGTTCTTAGACCAAGTGGAGAATTCCTACGGAACAAGGGTTAAAAATATACGTAGTGATAATGGGACTGAATTTAAAAACTCTGTAATTGGTGTATATTGCCTATCAAAAGGCATCGTGCATCAATTCAGTGCACCATATGAACCTCAACAGAATGGGGTGGCCGAACGTAAAAACAGAACATTGATTGAGGCTGCAAGGACTATGCTTTCGGATTCAAAGCTTCCTACCATGTTTTGGGGGGAGGCAGTGAATACCGCGTGCCATATTTTAAATAGAGTCCTTACAGTCAAATCATTGAACAAAACATGTTATGAAATTTTGAATAAACGGCCACCTAACTTAACTGGATTCGAACCGTTTGGAGTACCATGTACACTTTTAAGAACAAAACATCAACCGAAGTTTGGTGAAAAGGCTGACGAAGGATACTTCCTAGGTTATGTGCCAAACTCACCAAACAAACGGGTGTTTAACAAAACAACTGGTACTGTGGAGATTGTGTATAACATTGAAGTCACAAGTTATACTCATGAACCCCAAACTGGTCCGGAATGGATTTTTGACTATGATAAGTTATTTGAGTCATTTAACATTCCTCTGGACGATAATGCAGGTACAATCGAGAAGGACATGGCGACGTTGCATCTGAACGACGATGGCCAAATCTTCCCAAGGACCACGTTCGAATCTACGTCCGAGCCTACTGCGACTGTAGATGGGTCTCCAGAAGTTGCTAATCCAGAAGAACCTAACACTGAGAATCAGACGCAAGCTTCAAGTTCCAACTCTGAGGAAAATGTCCGTGAGGAGGAAAACGTGGAAGCTGAGCCTGTTCCCCCTTTAGGTGAAATAGGATCCAACTTAGGAGATAATCTAAGGGTAGACGAAATAGAGACCTCTAGGATTAACAAGAACCATCCAATAGATAGTATCATAGGAAATCCTAACGAGGGTGTGAGGACTCGGAGTAGTGTAAATAACAACACTGTGTTGTTGTCGATGATAAACGACTCCGAGGCATATCATACATGTCTATATTCGTGCTTCATATCGCAAGTAGAGCCCAAAAACGTGCAAATGGCACTTAAGGACAATTCCTGGGTTGAAGCGATGCAGGTTGAACTTTCACAATTTAGGAAACTAGAAGTGTGGGAGTTAGTTCCGTTACCTCGAGGGGAGATTGCAATAGGAACCAAATGGGTTTTTAAGTGCAAAAGAGACGATCGGGGTATAGTCACGCGCAACAAGGCGAGATTAGTTGTAAAGGGTTTCAACCAAGAGGAGGGAATCGATTACAACGAAGTGTTTGCACCTGTAGCAAGGTTAGAAGCAATTAGGTTGTTTTTAGCTTTTGCCTCCTTCAAGGGATTTAAGGTATATCAGTTAGATGTTAAGAGTGCTTTCCTGTATGGGAAAGTGAAGGAGTTGGTGTATGTAGAACAACCGCCAGGGTTTACAGATCCTAAATATCCTGATAGAGTATATCGGTTAGATAAGGCTCTTTATGGATTACATCAGGCACCTAGGGCATGGTATGAGACTCTATCCAACCATCTTTTAGAAAATGGCTTTGAGAGGGGTAGGATAGATAGTACTCTTTTTGTGAAAAGAAAGGGAGATCACTTTATCTTGGTACAAGTGTACGTCGATGATATCATTTTTGGATCATCAGACGAACAGATGTGCAAAGATTTCGAGAAGGTTATGAAGTCTAAGTTCGAGATGAGTGCTATGGGGGAGTTGAATTTCTTTTTAGGGTTACAAGTTGACCAAAAGAAGGAAGGGATGTTTATCCATCAGACTAAGTATGTCTATGATATATTAGAACGGTTTGGGATGGAAGGAACTAAGTTGACTGCCCATTTCAGCACGCCGATTCAAGTGAATCACAATCTCGGGCCGGGTACTGAAAGTGATACCGATGTGGATCCGACTTTATATCGGGCCATGATTGGGTCACTTATGTATTTAACTGCTTCAAGACCTGACATAATGTTTGCTGTGTGTATTTGTGCTAGGTTTCAAGCGAATCCGAAGGAGATGCATATGAAGCTGTGAAGCGGATTCTACGATACCTCAAGTCGAAACCGAAGCTGGGACTTTGGTATCACGCGGAGGGAGATCTAGAGTTGGAGGCGTTCACAGATTCTGATTACGGAGGATGCAGCTTGACGCGCAAATCAACGACTGGAGGTTGTCAGTTCCTAGGAGGGAGATTGGTATCCTGGCAATGCAAGAAACAAACATCGGTAGCCGTGTCAACGTGCGAGGCCGAGTATGTAGCTGCTGGTAGTTGCTGTTCACAGGTTCTGTGGATACAACAACAATTGCGGGATTACGGTTTGGCTTACACTCAAACTCCAATTAGGATAGACAATCAATCTACAATTGCGATAACAAATAATCCAGTTAAACACAGTAAAACAAAAGCACATAGACATAAGGGCATCATTTTATTCGTGATTGTGCTGAAAAGAACTTAATCAAACTGGTAAAGGTGGCAACAGAAGATAATAATGCTGATTTATTTACCAAAGCGTTTGATAAGTCACGATTTGAGTATTTAATTCAACTTAATGGAATGCGCAACCCAGAGTAAATTGACCTTAGTAGTATTTTATTTCCTTTTATAGTTGTTATATTTCTTTCTTTTTTACAGTAGTCTGCTAATTTAGGTAAGTTTCTAATTTAGGAAAGTTTCTATTTTTAGTAAGTTAGTAGGTTAGCTTAGTTTACTGCTTTTTGCTATGAAAAACAAAAAAAAAAAAAAGAGAGAAAATTACAAAAATACAAAAAAAGAGAATATCAGAAAAGGAGTTTAAGTCTTAGATACATAGGCTCAAAGTGACGAAAATTAGCACCGTCGTGACAGACTCTAAGTGTTTAGGCTTTCACACATAATGCAACTAAATCCTAAGTGTTATACTTTATTTAGTTTGATGTGTTGGTAGGCATAATACATATAGGGAATCTCAAGGCTAATAAAATATTCTAGAAAAGGTCAAGCGTGTCACTAATCTAGATGTATGACCAATCGGTCTTAATTTTTATGTACAAGACATACAAACTTTAAGTCTAAATGAGGTATGCAAACTTTCTGGGGATGTATGGCAACATCAAATACATCTGAAAATGGAAAGAATAGAAATATCATATGTAACTGAGAGTCGAAAACATGCAACTCTGTTGTACGTAAGTACAGACCTGTTGTCTCTGTTTAGATTCGGGTTAGCAGACATGTCGCTTTGTTGTACGTCAGTACAGACCTGTCACCGCTATCTGCTAACTTTAAAGTTAAACCTTAAGTCGAACTAAGACACTTTGTTGTATGAGAATACAGACCTGTGTCCGATGTTTGTCTTTTAAAGAAAGTTTGCAAATACCAACAAGTTAGAATTTTTGTCTGTGTGCCTTGATCATAAAAGTATGTCTATGTCTGAGTCACGTAAGATAATTTCCTGATAAATAAAAAGGCCAAGGGATATTCCGAAATGTAGAATGTTTAACAGGGTAAAATACCAACAATCGTCTAAGTGGGTATGTCACGACAAACAATCAAAGGAATTCAAAAAATTCCTAAGTGTGAAAGTTTAAGTACTGAAAGTTAGTATCGGACATCGCTATCTGATTGAACCTTTCTTAGACTATACTCATCAAAAATATGTTGTTTGGTTTTTAGCTTAGATTGTAAATTTTTTCTTAAGTCTAGATTAAATTTTTGGTCAAAATTTTATTTTACTTTATTTTATTTTTACCTTAGTTTATTTTACTTTAGTTTAGTTTTTACTTAGGTAAAAGGTCAAAAGTTACTGAGGGTGCACTCAAAGTTGGATAAAATATACAATGCGTGAAATATCTGAGCTTAGGGTAAAAGATTTGGCATAGTTTATCTGGTTACACAATACCGTAGAAAAAAGTTGGAAAAGTTGAAGTTATTTCAAAATTTCCGAAATTTTTCTAAGTGTTGGTAATTTCGAATCTAAGACAGACTCGAAGTGAAGTATTTCGAATCTGTCAGTAGACTCGAAACTACACATAGACTCGAAGGTAGGTAGTATATATAGGTCAATAGTGAAGTCATTTATTACTTTACTGTTGTCGAATCTATACTCTCGAATCTATATCAGCGATCTCGAATCTGTTCTCGAGTCTATCGTATTTCCTATAAACGACATTTCATCGAGTCTAAAGCTTTTGTGTTCGATTCTAAACTCATATCTAGGTATAATCAACCGGATTGTACAAGATTTTGGTAGTTTTATACACAATTTTGGGCTTAAACATCACATTTTGAAGTTTTATTGGTCAAAATAGAGTTTTTGCTAAATAACTAAGTTAGGACCAATAAAATATCAAATTGAAAGCATAAATCTATAATTAGAACCTAGTTGAACTAATGTATGTGATTTACTAAGTTCAAAATGGTTAAAATTTTGGGTTTTTGTTGAAACCATGGCCGACGGGGCTTCGAGTCTGTTCATGGACATTCGAATCTGTTCATGGGTTTCTCGAATCTGTCATTAGATTCGAGATGACCATGATTCTCGAATCTGTCCATTAGACTCGAAAAGGGACTCTTCGAATCTGTCCATTACACTCGAATATGGACACTTCGAATCTGTTCCCTTCGAATCTGTACTTTATTTATTTTGTCTAATTTAAATTTTATTAAACTTGTGGAAATTTAATTGTGCTAGATTTTGTATTTGATAAAGTACAAAATAAAGCAAATTTGAATTTGAACAAGTTTATTGATTTTTAATGAATCTAATGGTTTTATTTATTGTGCAGAGATGGCTGTTCGAGCGTTTGTTCCTAAGCACAATATGGTGCTTCATCCGGATCATAACCTCCCTGAGGCGCAGGGATACAGGCAGATGCTAGAATTTCTTGTGGAATCTAGGATAGGTTTTGCACTATCTCATAATGTTCAGCTCATATTGCCTTATATCCGTCAATTTTACGATCATCTTCAAGTAGACTGCTCGGTCACTCCGACAGTGCTACGGACTCGCATTGCTGGACAACCGCTGGTGTTTTCAGCGGATATGCTGCGTCAAGTGTTGCAGCTGGGCACTCAAGAAGAAGAGTCTGGACCGATCGAATTTCCTCTGAACATCAGGCAAGCGGCCTTTCAGAGAATGGGATACAGTCTAGACGTGTCGAAAGTGTCCTACATGAAGAGCGGCTTAATCGGGCAATGGAGATTTCTTGCTCATGTCTTCATGGTATGTTTTGCACCAAAGAAAGCCGGGTTTGACTATATAGTTGCGAAGATCCAGTCTGGGATAGTCGCGATGGTGTATAATCGACCATATAGTTTCTCGGAAATGTTTTTCTCCGAATTTGTTCACCAGATCACCGCTCCTGAAAATCAACAATTCCTGCTATATCCGCGATTCATCATGATGTTGATCAGGCACTTCTTGCCAAATCTGCCGCCATCAAATGACGTTCAGAACGTAGCGATTATGGACAAAAGGATATTCGCTGATTGTTCCTCACATCGAGGAAGATTGGCTATTCCGATCGAGCGACCTTTTGTTTGGAGCTGTTTTAGACAGGAACTTTGTGGCACCAGATAATGCCAACTGGGCAGGTGAAGTAGAAGTTCAGCCTCGACAACAACAACAGCAACGTCCACTACAACAACAGCCTCGTGCTCGTCCCCGTGATCCAAGGCGAAGACAAAGAGCTACTGCGAGTCAGACTCAGGAGTCTAGGCCTTCTACGAGTCAGCAACCAGAAGTGCAGGAAGCCGGGCCGTCAAATGTCCCAAATGAAGCTGATCAATTGTGCCAAACGTTAAATGAAATTTGGGAGGCAGGTCCACATGCAAATGAAGATATAGCTGCGGCGTTAGTGGGTGAATTACTTGAGCCTCCAGAGGGAGAAGAAGATGTCTTCAGAGATGTTGACGAATATGTGCCAGAACAGACTGGCAATGATGAGTCATCATCTGCTACAGAATCAGAAGAAATGGAGGAGATTGAGGTTGAAGCTCCAGAATCAGTGTCTACAGATCCTCATATTCAAATTGGAACCTATGGTTCACGATTGATTATCAATGAAGGTGGTTCGAGGAGGCGAGAGGCCAGGGAATTGGAGGAGTCAGATTTTGAAGAAGATGAGACTCCTCAGTTGGTGACAAGGCAACGGGCCAAACGTCACAGGTTTATGCAGGGGACTACATCAAAGTCCGATGCACAACCTCCGCCTCAAACCCAGACCCAACCTCAAGTTACCGCTCCACCATCACCGCCACCTCAGCAACATGAACCCTACATTCCTCAACCATTTAATCCTGCTCCCATTCAGTCCATCCCTTCTACATCCGAAGCCTATACCGACAATCAACGAATCATGCAACTCAAGAGCCGTGTCGACTTTCAGAACATTCAAATCATATCTCTCACAAAAGCAGTCGGTGAACTCCAAGAGCATAACTCTAATCTTGATAAGGAGAATGCCGAACTGAGAACGATTGTTGAAAGTGTTAGAGACGAAAACACGGAGATTAAATCATTTGTTGCTGATCAATCATCTGAAATCCGAGCAATGCGGTCCCTCCTAGAGCAGCTTATGAAAAATCTACAAACTCAGGGGGAGACGAGTTGTAAAGATCAGGAAGTACAGCGAGAAGATGATGATGATGAAGGCAATGATCCCAGTGCAAATAAAGAGATTGAGTCTGTAGATTTTCCTGCAGCTCAAGTTACTCAAATTCAGGGGGAGCCTAGTCAAGGCGAAGGACGAAGGGGTGAAGCTAGTTCATCTAAGGAGCCTACAGACTTTGAGATCAGTGAGATGATTGAAGCGCTCATGGATCTTGATGATGATCCACTGGATGTAGGCTTTGATAACGAAGATGAAGAGCTTGAAGAAGGGGAGTTTGCGCCAGAGGAGATAGTCGACTGGCGATCAGATGATGAAGTACTTGCTGATGAGGATGGTGAAGCTGACGAGATAATAGTGCAGCAGAATCCTATCACTGATACTTATATGATTGATGGACATAACATTGTCGATGCAGATATAGTTAATGTTGCTTTAAATCCTCAGCCATCGACAGAGGAACCTGCAAGAGAGCTAACTAATGAAGAAAAACGAAAGCTATGGTTCAGGGATGAAGAGAAGGAAGCAGCAATTAAAAGGACAATGAGAGTGCCAGGTACGGGGAAGCTGTCTGAGCGAATTTTAAGCTGGTTCTTTGACAGAGAACTGCAGCTATTTATAATAAAGAGAAAAGACGGGCTTCAGTACATGAGGCGAACCTTAAAAGCGTTCAACTCCCTGCCAAAGATCGAAATTGCAGATCTAGCATGGAAAGATCTGATAAACATTGGCAATGATCCCTATGCGGACGTTATCGCAAGAATCATAAGAAAGGAGGGAAGGTCGAGGAAATTTGAGCGTCTGAGTCCAAGGGTTGGGAAAAGAGTAGAGGATCCATCACGTATCGACCCTCTAACTGGTCGACCTTGGATGAGGATTCATTATAAGCCAGCCAGATGTCTTAGGAAGGTACCTCTCAAGCCAATGCCACAAAACATTCTGAAGAATCTGAAGTGGTGGTATGCTGACACGGAAACTGGGGAAGCGGTTATGGAAGACTTAGAAGAAAAAGTTATTCTTAGAGTCTATGACCCACTTCACCTGGTGAACCTATCTAAGGAAGACCTGCAGATCTTGTATAACTGTAAGATTTCCAGTGACGCACATATGGATGCTGAAGCGAGTAAGTATGAAAATGTGGTCAAGGTATGTGTTGAAAAAGGTCTGTATGCTGGTAGTGTTTTGAATCAATAATAAACCATGTTCTTAAATCAAATGTGTGAATTATTAGAAGCTATCGTCAAGGGGGAGTCTGTTGGTACATCCCGTGTGACGATAGCAGTCTACGTTGTCTTACATTGTGATTTAGCATATGTTTGGTATATATATTATGTATGATTGATTTTTATCAGTGTTTGTATGTTTGAACTTGATGTAACGTATTACAAGAAGTTCAAACATAAAGCTCAAAGATAAAATCAGTCATAAGGTAATATCATAAGTCTCAAACACTTAGTTGTTTATGTAAAAGGCTAGATTCGAATCTCTTAAGGGGATACATTCGAATCTGAGATAGATTCGAATGAGACCATAGATTCGAATATAGGTTAGATTCGAATCTGTCAGATGGACAGATTCGAATGGGCCTTAGGCCAGATTCGAGGTTGGCCCACAACAGACTCGAATCAGGGTCTATAATTAGGGATAGACTCGAATGATTAGCAGACCTTTGGCAGAATTCGTGAGGAATTAAGCAATAGGCGATCTTGAGTTTATCAGCTAGGTGAGTCCCGTTTCGGAGAGAATTAGTACGTAGGATCGTTCGTGTGTCGTTCGTTCAGCGTCTAATAGTCTCCGTGTTTCCGTTGGTTGAGAGTTGTCCGTCTAACCGTCAACGAGGATTCCGCACTCGTTAACGGATCCGCGTCTAGATAGATCTTGCAGTTGGTAGACCTTACACTAACCTGGTTTTATGCCGGATGTTACACTTGTAAACACGAAGAACACCACGAACACCCTAATGTCTCTGATACCACTTGTAAGGTCGCCTTCCTACGGATCCTATCTTGACGCGACACCTCCAACGAGTGCGGAATCCTCGTTAGCGGCTTGACGGATAGACCACACACACGAAACACGGAGACACACATTGTGATAGACGAACACTAGAACGCCCCGACACGTGATTCTCTCCAAGAACGAACTCTCAAACACCTTGCAAATTCGAGATCGCCTCTACACTAAACCCAATTCGAATTCTTCTTAAGCTCACAAGTAGTTCTACAAAAGTTATAAATTAAAATGAATTAACACCTAATTATATCACCTGGTTCGAATTTGCCTTGGACAAGTTCGAATAAGCCCAAGGCCTTTCGAACTTGTCCTCCATAAATTCGAATCATGAGCTTTGAACTTATGTTTGAACTTATCTTAGAACTTATGGTTGAAATTATTGTAACACATTAATTACACCAATTTCAAACATACATACAATCAATATCAAACATATATAATCAAACACATGTCAAACATATATCAAACACTTGTTAATCTGCAATAACGAGCAAATTGACTTTTACAAAATATTGTCTATACTTAGACTCCTATTGTCACACAGGATGCACTAACACATTAGGGGGCTTGATTAACTTGAGCGTTTTTAAAAATGCATCTTTCTCCATTCGAGTCATCTGATAAAATGCTTTTGGTAAGAAAACATTGCTGTGTGGGCACTTCTTTGGATGTAGTTCTTTTCTGATACCCATTGTCTGTATGTCATGTCTTGCATTATAGTTATCTTTTGACTTTCTTTTTTGATCTAACAAAGTACCAAAAATGTTATCACATACATTCTTTTCAATATGCATCACGTCAAGACTATGACGCAACAACAAATGTTCCCAATAAGGCAACATAAAGAAAATGCTTTTCTTTTTCCACCTTCCACTATTTTCATTTTCTACAAGAAAGTCGACACTCTCCAATTGTTGTAAAACTTCGCTACCTAGAGGACGAACAGGAGCATCTCGCATTTCCTCACCTCCAATAAATGAGCGAGTGTCTTTACGCCACCGATGTTGCCTTGGTAGCCATCTCCTGTGACACATGTAACACCATTTTTTCCCATGGGATAGCCACTGAGAAGAAGTATTAAAACCGCATGAAGGACATGCAAGTTTTCCCTTAGTGCTCCATCCAGAGAGATTTGCATAAGTAGGGAAGTCATATATTGTTGAAATAATTGCTGCTTTCAACTGAAAATTTTGTTTAGTTGAGGCATCAAAAGTCTCAACTCCAACATCCCATAATTCCTTTAATTTATTTATCAAAGGTTGCATATACACATCTATCTTGTTGCCAGGACCTTCTAGACCAGGGACAATTAAAGAAAGAATAAAGTTTGGTTGTTTCATGACCAACCAAGGTGGTAGGTTATACGGAATTATGAAAACAGGCCAAATACTATTAGTGACATTCATTGTCTTGAATGGGTTAAATCCGTCACTAGACAAAGCCAAATTTCGAGGATCACTAGCAAAATCAGGGAACTTTTGGTCAAAATCTCTTTATGCTAATCCGTTGGCAGGAGGTCGTAGTTTTCCATCTCTCACACGATCGACTGGATGCCATTTCATAAGGTCAGCTGTCTTAGAATACTCATATAATCTTTCGAGACGAGGCTTCAATGGGAACCAACGTAAAACCTTTATTGCCTTGTTTTTAGTTTGACTTGTTTTGCATTGTGATTCTACTTCAAGAACTTTCCATCTTGAAGCTCCACAAATAGAACAAACTTCATCTTTCTCCTTCTCTTCCTAAAATAACATACAACCATCATGACATGCATGAATTTTTTCATAACCTAATCCCACATTAGCCATAATTTTCTTCAACTGGTATGCGGTTTTAGGCAACAAATTTCCTTCGGGTAACAAATCTCTTAAGAACTCCAACAACATAGATAGGGATTTGTTAGTCCAACCATTTAGACATTTCAGATGGTATAAATGCACCAAACATGATAGTTTGTTATACTTAGAATGAGGAGACACCTTCTCTTTAACATCCTTAAGCATCTCAGAAAACTTACTTCTTTCAACCCTTCAGAATTGTCCAATTCAGTGTCATGTATTTCTACTTCATTTACACCAACTTTGATGGTACCTTATGTTGGTGGAATAGGTCGAATAATATCATTTATTAACCCTTGCATGTCATGGTCAATCATCCCCTCTTCTTCAACAGTATGCATTGCAATTGATGATGATGTTGTGGAGACTTCTCCATGATAAATCCACGTTGAGTATTCTTTCCGAAATCCCCAAAGAACTAAGTGATCAAACACATCATTTCTTTCAAAATAGAACATGTTTATACATCGTGTGCATGGACACAATATCATCTGATCATTTGACCTTTCAAAAGCATGATTCAAAAAGTTTTCCACACCATTCATGAAAGTTTCACTTGATCTTGGTGCATGATACATCCATGAATAATCCATCACTACACCTACTATATAATACAATAAAAAAAAGCCAATTATATATAACTTTCATGAATGAAATAATTACCCTAGTATATTGAATGAGATTAATTGGTCATAATCACTAAACTTAATGAATAAACCATATAAATGTTGTAGTTCATAAAATATAAATAAAAAAACATTTATTTAATTCAAAATGATATGACATAAAATAATAAATAAAAGAATACATAAAATATAAATAAATGAATACATAAAGTACAATTCAAAAGGATATGATATAGTGAGTTAATTTCTCTTTTATGTATTTTAAGTTGCTAAATATCATCATATCTGTAAAAAGTATATTTTCAGTTAATTGTTTTTTCTCTTCCATGTTATTAATGGTATTCTTGTAATAGTTAGCGATGGTTTTTAATTGTTATTGTTGTTGTTATTGCAATCTCTTTCTATCCTGAAAAAATATATAAATATAGCTACTCTTAAAATTTTCAGCTGTCTTACAAGTGAACAGAAATATATTATCATTAGTTGATCTAACAAATAAAGCAGTTCTATTGTGTGAAAAACCTATGTCTATTTTCTATCAGGTTGGCCTCAACTTCATACATCACAAGATGCCTATGTTGAAGCCCATTTTCACGCTTAGTAAGCTATTGTTCTAGGCTTTATTAGGCTAATTCTGCTCTCTTAACATATGGCTTATTTTGGAAGTTTGATGATTGGAGTAAGCTTCTAAAGTTCCATTGCACAAAGGTCCATGTCTGGGACTGGACTAATGGCAGAAAAATAAAAGTTACTGATCCAAATGTTTCATTATAGAACTACCTATGAGATAATTTGATCTTAGTATAGAAGTGCCTATGAGATTATTGCTTTCATGTTCCTAATTCATATGCTTTTCAATTTCCTTTTTCCAAGAAGTTTGGAATGTGGCCTCCTATTGTAAACCCAGTTATATTAATCATATGGGGCTGTGAAGAAAGTAGTGTTATTTTTCCTACTAAAATACACATTAGTCACATGGGAACTATCTGAAAGAGGGCAAATGAAACCAAAAAAATCTTGTGTGATATCACAAAACAGATTAAAAACACAATAATCAGTTTGTGAAATCCCATAACTCTTGTATAATAACAACTCTGAAATTATAAAAAAATCAAACAGGAACAGTTCGGTTAGCCATGTTCAATGAAGGCTCGACATCCTCCTCATTCTCACCGGACATTTCTTCCAGCGATTTGCCATTCGCTTCCGGCACCAAAAATGTAAACAACATCCCAAGGAAATTGATTACTCCGAGAACGATAAGGGAGTACCTGATTCCGATACCAGTTAGGTAACCAGGATCGGTCTTTTTTGGGTTGTGCTTTCGGAAGCGTAGAGAAACCCGTATGCACCGAATCAAATATGTAACTTTCAATAGCAAACATGTTCTATATTATCATTAATGTGAGAATCAAATATGTATGTATAAACATATAATCTCAGAAGTATATAACACCAATAGAGACCATCAAAACCATGAATAATTCTCATAGACATTTTATCCACATAATGTGCGTCTAAATTTGCATAGTCAGATTCATTAGGACCATCAAATCATCAAACAGAAAATCAAACTATGGTTAAATTCGACATAGTGATGAAGTTTTGGCACCGGTAATGATGTCATACTAAAATGAACATGACTGAAATCAGATTCCATGACTGAAACAGAATATTGAGCATAAATACGAAGAGAGAGTGAAAAAAACCAGTGTTTTTTAGTCGATTAAAATCACCCCAAACAAAATTACAGGCTATGGATTTAGAAGAAAAATCTGTTACATGGAAGACAAGAAGAAGAAATTGTGAAAAACAACCCAATCAGTGGCAACAAATAGGAGATGAGATGGCAAGGTAATGAAAAACATCATTACCTTGAACGACACGAAAAGAGGTGTTGGAGAAGGAGATGAGAGGCGCTAGAGAAGAAGTTGAGGTCGACAGGCACTGGAGAAGGAGATGAGCTCGATCTGACTGGCCTGTATTTAGGTCAACTAAATATTTTGGGGGGAGAAACGAATGATAAAAATTTTGATGGGAGGAATTACAGGAGCTAATATTTTTTAATAAGAATTAATGGCACTTTGATTAAAAATATTACTAAAAAAATTCAATTTAGTTTCATTTATTTTTAAAGTGCCACTAAATTAATGAATCGTTAATAACATAAAAAGACTTCTGTCACTTTTGTTATGAACAATACCGACAGAAAATGTATAATGCCATTAAATCCTATAAAATATTTTGCGACACTAGTATTCTGCCAGTAAAAAAAAAATACAGTGGCACATAACTATCTGCCACTAAATGGATGTTTTTTTTTGTAGTGGAAACAATGTCTTTAGTACAAATCTACAATTTTCATCCCTTTTATTTCTGCACAATTCGTCAAAAAGATCTTCAATATCCACCAAATTCATACCAAACATATCAGCTTCAGTGAAGATATGTGTTCCCATCAGTTCTCGTCACGGTGAATGTAGGATAATATACTTTCACAATTTGATTCTTTTCACATCCCGTAAGACCCCTGATTTCCCAAAGGTCTTAAGACTAGGCCCCAGTAGCAATGCAATATCAATCAGGAAACTAAAATAATAATTAACAGTGCAGAATTAAAGTTAATTACAAACAGAGACAAATTTAAGTAGCAAGGTACAAACTTGTAAACTATTACATCAAATCACATAATATACACTAGCCCCGAACCCTAAAGCTCTATCATCAGTTGAGTACCAAGGTTTTGAAACGGGTTCTAAGGCACTTCAAGCTCTTTCAGAGTCCTGACCTATGAACTAGGTCTAGCCAATCCTTTGCCTTTACCTGAAAAATAATGCAACAACGGGGTAAGCTTAATTGCTTAGTGAGAATGAAGAATTTCACATTTAACATGCAATTATGAACGTGGAAAGCTCGTGCACTGCACTCGGCTCATGCACAGCTCAGCTCTATTGCTCATGCACTGCATTAGGCTCATGCGCAACTCAAATCTCGAAGGGACATTGGCCAATTGAATGCTCTTTGATGCGCGTCTTTGCTCAGCTCCTAGTTATAAAACTGTTGTTGCTCTATAGACTTTTAGACAAATTCATAAGGAATGCACGGATAATTATAACACTATACACACACATCATTAGTGGGGATCAAGCACATATCGGGCTAGCTACCAGTAATTGCTGTATGGCTATCATCAGAATGCTTAGCTCTAGCTACCCTCTGTGCTTTCATCATGTAAATCAGCACATCATAAGCCTAACATTAACCCAACACTGAGCAATAGTGGTGGTGTTAAGCTTAACAATCAAATGACCATCAATGATTAGAGGCTAGAAGAAGAAATGCTCAGCTCCACAAATCATAGCAAACATGCTATGATAATATATCAATATGCTCAGGATCAGAATGCCAATAAAATCAGAATAAAGCAACAAAAGTCTCAATTCACATAATTTACAGTTCAAGTAAAATATACAACTCACTAAGCAATGCAATATCAATCAGGTCTTAAGACTAGGCCCCAGTAGAAATGCAATATCAATCAGGAAACTAAGATAATAATTAACAATGCGGAATTAAGTTAATTACAAACAGAGACAAATTTAAGTAATAGGGTACAAACTTCTAGACTATTACATCAAATCACATAATATAAACTAGCCCCGAACCCCAAAGATCTATGTTAACTACCAAGGTGTTGAAACAGGTTCTAAGGCACTTCAAGCTCTTTTAAAATCCTGACCTATGAACTAGGTCCAGCCAATCCTTTGCCTTTACCTGAAAAATAATGCAACAACGGGGTAAGCTTATTTTCTTAGTGAGAATGTAGAATTTCACATTTAACATGCAATTATGAACGCGGAAAGCTCATCCACTGCACTCGGCTCATGCACAGCTCTGCTCTATTGCTCATGCACTGCAGTAGGCTCATGCACAACTCAAATCTCGAAGGGACACTGGTCAATTAAATGCTCTTTGATGCGCGTCTTTGCTCAGCTCCCAGTTATAAAACTGTTGTTGCTCTTGAGACTTTAAGATAAATTCATAAGGAATGCTCGGATAATGATAACACCATACACACGCATCATTAGTGGGGATCAGCCACGTACTGGGCTAGATACCAGTAATTGCTGTATGGGTATCATCAGAATGCTCAGCTCTAGCTACCCTATGTGCTTTCATCTTGTAAATCAACACATCATAAGCCTAACATTAACCCAACACTGAGCAATAGTGGTGGTGTTAAGCTTAACAATCAAATGACCCATCAATGATTAGAGGCTAGAAGAAGAAATGCTCAGCTCAACAAATCATAGTAAACATGCTATGATAATATATCAATATGCTCAGGATCTGAATGCCAATAAAACTAGAATAAAGCAACAAAAGTCTCAATTCACAAAATTTGCAGTTAAATTAAAATCTACAACTCACTGTTACTGGTTAATTACACTTTCTGGCTCTGGCTCTGTTGCTCACAATCTGTAGTGGGTTAGAACCACTATCTGATTTATATCAGACTTAGAGACGTCTTGCCACTTCATTTTTGCCTTCATGGATGCTCTTTAATATGACTTTTAGTTTCTCTTGTTGCTCAATATGTTATTCATATCATTCCTGATATTTATTAGACTTTATCATCTGAATAGTATATTCAGTGTTCATTCGTCGGTCTTTAAATTCAAAGTCTCATATTTTGATTATATTGAGATGAATATGGCTAACAATTTCCTTAAAACATTTCATTCAAGATTCAATAATTATCCTTGTTATATGTGGAGTGTAATTCTTTTGTCTTCTATGCCCAACGAATATATTTTTGAATTAATTATGTCTTTTAAGACTGATAAGTATGTCTTAGGACTCATGAATTTATGAATGATCATACAAGCAAACATATATGTTATATTAATTCGTATGGCGTGTTTAATGTATTCATGATCACTCCATGATATGCTTAAGTTCCTATTTCACTTTAATGATTTCAAGCCTCAAGGCTTATGTATTTTGAATTCACAAACGTACCTACTCATTCATGGGCGTCTTTTGGTCATCACATACCTTTTACTCATCTCATATTGTAGTAATTAAGTCGTTTCAGGCCCTATAACAAGGCCAAAGGTCAAGGCAATAAAGGCAAGACATATGGACTTAAGTTATGGACTAAGGCCATGTTGATTTAATCATTTTGGGGCTGCTGTTACAGCCTTGTATTGCTGTCATTAAAAGCCTTATATAACGTTATAATACACTATTAAAGGGGTCTAAATGTCGTGGCCAAAGAACTAAGACATAGGCTAGGAAACGAGGGGCTTTTTGACCAAGGCCAAGCCACAATTATAGTCTTAATGTGACATTCTTGCTGCTGTCCTGAATACCACAGCACCATATTAGCCATTTCGTGTAACCTTTGTTCAAATGTTGTATTTGATTTTATGGGCTAAATGTGTGTAGGACTCGTGCTAGATGTTTAAGGATTAATTTGCAATGTTTTGGAATCCATTAAATGCTCAAACTTAGGCCTTAAACAAAGGAGTTGCAGCACCAAAAAGCCAAAAAGGATGTTGTCCACCAGTTCTCAGCCCACACAATTCACCATTTCATGCCATTTATTTCAATATTTGATGCTAGATTGTAGGTAACAATATGTAGGATCAATGAAATATGTTTAAGGTTCAATAACGTGTGTGAAATAAGACTAAATAGTCAAGTTGCAACATTAAAACAACAATTAAAAGGTGTTGTGTTTTTGGACTGCTTAATAATGCAAAATTACATAAGTGTTGTGTTGTGGGCTGTTATCATGTTGTTGCTGTCCTAAAATCACAGAACACACACATGCTGCATACACACACACACACACACACACACACATATATATATATATATATATATATATAAGGCTATTAAAGAACACGCATACTTAGCAATTAAGGAAATGGAAGTGGCTTTAGACTGATATTGGACTGCTATGTATTGGACGCACATCAGCACACACATCTGAGATTTAGAAATAAATAGATAAATGCTGCTGGTTTTGACATTCACACATTCGAGATACTTTGAATGAAAGAAGGGACTGTTGTTATTGAAAACATCCGAGATCATACAAAACAATGAAGGAAAAGGCCGCTGCTGTCATGAAACATCTGAGTTCTATATGAAATAGAAAGGAAATTTCTGCTGCATTTATATATATTGATATGTTGTTACTGATCTGCTATTGTCCACACCACATCCAAGTTTTAAAAGAAAAGGAATGGTGCTGGTCCTGTCACTCACACATCACACACTTAATTTACATAAAGGAAAGGAACTTGCTACTGATTTTGTCACCCAACACATGAATTAAATGAAGAAAAAGTTCGCTGTTTTTTTTTTTGTTTGTTTTAAGTGATAAATGGGTATATGAACACCATTTTGGGATTTATATATATAACTTCTAAATTTTCACACTTTGACCCCAAAAGTTGTTTTCCTTTTATATTAACATTAAAAACTTATAATTTAACCCACTTGACTTTTATCAACTAAATAACAACTTTTATTACTCATTTTTAATTTATATTTTAAATCACTTAGAATAAACGTCATTTAACTTACAATTAAAGTTAAGCTTGTAAACTATCGTAAGGTTGTTACAGAATGGGCTCCACCATGCATAAACTTCATCCTCGAAGTTGTCTATGTTCAGATAAGAATAGTTAGGGATTACAAGGTAGGCATGAATCCCTAATATCTGACACAAACATTCAAGTGATTATTGAATGAGCACCATCTCTATTTCATAACATTTTGCTTCTTAGCTTTTATAACAAGTACATTCACTGGTCCTTTCGGTATTACAACACTTATTAGCTTACTTATGTATTGACTTAAATCCTTTTAGGAACTCTGACTTATCATTTATACCTTTTTATTGTGGACTTATGCTTTAGGATTTAAAATATGTTTCAATCAATTCGGGTAGCAACTCAATACATTAATTAGCTCATATCTCTCTTTCATTTGATCTTTAACTAGTTGTAAGGCTTTTGGAGTTTGATATATGTACTTGTTGAACAATTTCTTACATTGATGATTTTAAAACCATCAATCGCTTAGCTAATTTTTGAATTGCACTGACTTTCGTCAAGACTTGAAATTACTTTGCATTGACAAGCAAATGGAATAAGAATTCCATTTAATTATGTCTACGGACTTGTGTTTAACTTTTCATTGGTGAATCTCTGAATTTAAGATTACCTCACTCTCTTGGCAAAAGCTTTTTATGCACCATTAGGTGGAATGAGAATTCCCTATTGGACATCTCACTAGTCACACGTCGACATAATGAGAATCCAAAAATAACATTTATATTAACATATGATGGGATCTTTATTGGCCATTTATGACCAATCGCTTAATCTTATAAAAATCTCAATTTATTTTCTTGTGACTCTCGCTTTGTGTCTCTGTCTTCTTTGATTCTTGATTGACTCACACTTTATAATTCTGTTGATATTGACATTCATTGTTTGATGATTTTGTTTTAAAGACTCTCTTTTTAATAAATTTTATTGGATCAGCAACTTCCACCTCTGCCTCATTACGAGAGACATACTGTAATCATTCAGATTACTAGGATTTACGAAGAAGCTTGTTTAGGATTAAATTTTGATTTCCTTAGGGCTTTTGAATCGTGCATGATTCAGTTATCAATACCTATATAGTTTATAGGTATAATTTCTGATTAGAAAGACATTTGTATCGTAACTTCAAGTGATACAACCCATATGTCATCCGCATTATTCACCATTGATGACAGGATTGTACAGTCTCAATACATATTTTTGGAATTGAAATTCATCTAACAATTGTATTTAAAACATTTAAACATATCAGAGCCAATAGTTCGAGTGAATCATTGTATTACGTGTAATACATGATCTCAAACTTGTGCAATGTTATAGTATCAATCACGACAGGATGGCTTGAACTAAGATAGATTCAGAGACTAGTTGGACGAGACATGAAAGGGTACAATGTTCTAGACTAATGAGCTAAACATTTAGTGGTTTGTATTTCAGAGCTATGTCTGGAGAAGGTGGACTATCAGGTGGAATGACCCCGGAGCAAGTCCTGGAAATGATGTAACAACTAATAACTCAGAATAATGAGCAACAAAACAAGTTTATTTTAGAACAAATTGAATCAATAAAGAAAACTGAAAAGAGAAATAAACATAAAAAGAAGCAAACTGAGCAGTCAAGCGAATCGGATTCTGATGAGCTGCATGTCAATCGACAAGTTGAGCAACCAAAAGGTTGTAGATTCAAAGACTTCAAAGAGAGTGGTGCCATAACATTGAAGGCATAGTAAACCTGATACAAGCGTTAGACTGGGTAAGCCATACTGAAAAAATCTTCAGTATCTCAGAATGTCTCGACAGCAATAGAGTTAAGGTCGCTACAGCACTATTTGTTGGAGCTGCTAGAGCCTGGTGGAGGACGCAAAAGAGCATCTATGGTGACTAAGCAATTATGACACTGGACTGGGAGCAGTTCTTGGAAATGTTCAATGCCAAATATTGTCCAATGGACAAACAAGACGAACGCGAGATGCAGTTGATGCAATTGAAACAAGGAACAAAAACCGTTGACGAATATGAGCATGAGTTCTCGAGACTTTGCGACTACTCGTCATATCAAGTAGCAACAGAAGAACATAAGATAAACAGATTCAGACTGGGTCTGAATCCAATATATAGAAGACAAATGAGTAGCATAAAGTTCAAAACATATCTCATCATAGTGGAAGCAGCAATAATGATGGAGTGGGAATTCACATATTCTAGTTGTGAACCCTTTATGATGGCTATAAGTCCTATTTGTCCATCTCCACCTAAGAAACAGAAATCTAGTAGATTCTTCGGTTCATCAAAGTCCAGTCAGCAACAGTTACGAGCATCCTCTACACCTTGGAAGACTAGAGTCTATTCCATGCAGTCAGAAGCACGGCCATGTAAACGTTGTAACAAATTTCATAGTGGACGCTGCATCCCTAGAGATGGAGCTGTTACACCTATAAAAAAATTGGACATGGAAGTGATGAGTGCCCGGAAAGAAACGATGTGTGTTGTAACTGTGGTGAACCTGGACATTATGCCAAACATTGTCCGAATGCAAACCGGCTTACTAAACCTGAACAACCAGTCGGCAGAGCAATCCAATACAGATCTACTATTCTGAATTCACTTATGACCTTTTCAACCAGTTGAGCTTTGTTTTGTAGAAAACTAGCATAATGCACCAAATTTGGCATATTTGGCTCTAAGACTTTGAAAAGTATCAAGAATGTACATCGTGCTTGCTTCTCACAAAAAATCTTCTTTTCAAGATGATCTTCAAGATATGGAAGCTTATTTCTTATCCTGATATAATCAGCATTTTGCTTTGCCGATAAGTTCAACACTTTAATTTTCTTCTTCCTCACTTCATCTTCATTCAATAGAGTCAACATATCATTGATCTCCTTTTGCACCACTTTCTGAACTTTAAACCTAAGATGATGTTGACGTTGAGACTCACCTGCCAATATGTAACGCTGGAAAAACTTATCCATGAATTCCACTTCATTTAGTTCCTTAACAATTTGAGGCACAACATTTTCCACTGGAAATGGATCAAGTTCTTCTTTGATAGTAACCGTCACCTCGGGCTTTTCAACAGTTGGCGTCGGAACATCATCTTTCAAGATCTGCTCTACCAACTCTTCTTCCTCCTCTATCCTTCTAGCTCTTAATGATATTCATTCATATCAAACATATCATAATCGTCAGATATCTCAACTTCTTTCTCATCCCCCTCAACCATTAACGTTTGACCTTGTTCATCAGCATCAGAATCATCGTATTCTTCAAAATTGTATATTCCTGATTGAATACTTAAAGAAACTGGAACATCTTCATAAAAAATCAATCCCAGCTCACTTTGAGCATCAACAGGTTTTTTCCTTTGAGCTCCCAGCTTCTCCAAACTCTTCTCCTACTGTCTCTTTTTCTTTCTTAGTGTAAGTAATCATTAGATGTCCAGTATCCTATTCTCCAAGCTTCCTCCTCTTCTCCCCCTCATGAGGAGCATCATCAGAGTCGTCATCATGCTCATCATGTTTTTGTTTAGGAGCAAAAGCTTGTGCTTTGCATGTTTGCTCAACAGCTGATACACGTTCTGATAAAGACCCTAAAGCAGTAACCACAGTAGATTCTAAACTAATCATCCTTTCCCTCATCTCATCAAATTGATCATAACAAAAATCTCTCAGCTCATTGATGGATTCTTGTGGAACTTCCTTTGTCACATCTTCAGTAACTAACTTCCCTTTTAGTAATTTCCAAATATTGGTCATTTGATCCATCGTCTCTGAGATTTGATTTTTCATTTGAGTAGTAACTCCACCAATGGCTTCATTGAGCTTGTCTTCAGTGACAAAGGGTGACATTCTAACCACTAGGTCACCTAGACTTCCAATTGACACAACAGTAGAACTTGTGAAAAGAACTTCTATGTGGCCTACAGTCAGAGTTGGCATTAAGATCTTTCTGGTAGGACTTCCAACCACTTCAAGTGAAGGAGCAACAGATGCTTCTAACACTGTGGTTGTTCTGGCAGGAACTCTCAGTCCTTCTGCACTTACTCCAACAAATGGAGTCGACGCAAGTGTCCTAGAGTGTATCGGATCTTCTACTTGTGCACGAAAAAATTGTACACTCGGGCAGCTGTGTACTTGTTTCAAAATCCATAAACTCCAAACGATTTAAGGATAGTTCATGTAGAATATCCCAGTGTGAAGTTGAAACACCTTCTTGTTAGGAAGAAGGTGAGTAGCTGGTGGGGTGTGCAGTTGTTAGTGGGGTACTGACTGTTTCATGCTAACTCCCATATGGGAGCTAACAGCAGTTGTGGCTACATCCCGACTTTCTGGGCTTGTGATCTCCCTCACACTCATCCTAGCAATCTGAACAATATCAATTTGGGGTTAAGATATGTCAATCATTGGAGCACCTCCCTCATTATCATCATGATCCTTATCATCATCATCATCATCATTAGCACCCTCATTTCCTCCTTCAGGTATATTTGATAACGTTATTTCTGAATCAGCACTCCTCTCACCACCACTCTCTTGCTCCACATCTCCCTCGATCTCAGGTTGGTTTCCATGAACATCAACCCCTTGCTGATGTTCCTGATCACCTAGAACTCCCTGGGTAAGAAAACCCGGTTCCTGGGTTTTTATAGGAGCATGATCAATTCTATAATTTCTAACACTTTTAGCCCCTTGATCAGCATATTTAAGCAATGACTCAGGTATCAGCATGATATTGACATTAGGTGCATCTTGTACATTGTGGAGGCTCATTATCACATAATCAGGACATTTTTGAGCGTTAGATCTCTTTGGTATTTGTTCATTTGCCATTAAAATCCCTCTGATCAAAATTTCAATAAATCTTTGAAGCGGCACAAACTTCCTTGCTCTTTGTGTGGTTTTGGCTAACACAACTTCCTTCAAAACTTCCCATATGCATTGTAAATAGTCATAGTGTTTATTGAATGCAATGCCATGAAAGATCCTTAAACAATGAATAATGCCTCTGTCAATGCCTGTATGCTTGGAGATCATACACCTGTTGACGATCCCAAACAGGGTATATTACTCTCCATTTAACCCGTTTTGATGAAACTTTGAGCTTTTTGGCAATGTTTTGAGTAGCCCAAACAGATTGTGACGCAGTCTAGCCAGTGTGATTTTAGCCTTGAATTGATCCATAATCACTTTAAAGTGATGGTTTCCTTCAGCAGGTACAAACTTTACGATATGCCAAAATTGGTTCAGATAAAGGAATGGATCGTTTGTGTTGGTACATCTTGTGTGTCGATAGCAGTATAAGTAGATTAGCATTTTGGTTTAAGTGATACTGCAAAGCATTAGATATTAACGAGTATTTGATATAAGTATTTATATATGTTCGATAGTTATTGATTGTATGGTTGAACTTGATGTAATGAATTACAGGAAGTTCAAACATAAAGATCAAAGATAAATTCAAACATAAGTTAAAAACTTAAGTTTCAATACTAAGTTAAATATGTGAAAGAGTAAATTCGAATTCACTAAGGACTAGGATTCGAATCTATGACAGATTCGAATGTGTTCCTTAGGCAGATTCGAATATGTTCCAATAGGCAGATTCGAGAGTGTCATGTGGACAAACTCGAATGGGCCTTGGGCCAGATTCGAGTTTGGCCCAAGACAAACTCGAATGAGGCTCTATAATTAGGGATTAACTCGAATCATTAGAAGACTTTTGCAGATTTCGTGTGAGTTATTAGCAAAAGGCGATTTCGAGTTTATCAGCTTTGTGAGTGTTCTTTCGGAGAGAATCATCTAGTAGGTGCGTTCGTGGTCGTTCGTACAGCTTGTTGATAGTCTCCGTGTTCCGTGTGAGAGTTGTTTCCGTCAACCCGTTAACGAGGATTCCGCACTCGTTGACGGTCTCACGTCTTGATAGATCCGTAGTGGTAGACCTTACAAGTGGTATCAAAGCCAGCGGGGTGTTCTTAGTGTTCTTCGTGTTCATAAAGATACATCCTAGGTTTCTTGACGCTTTTGGACGGTTAATCTCTCCAGTTTTCGTATTTTTCGGTTTGTTCGAGCTTATCAAATTGGGATACGGGAAATACTTTGGTCTTTTTCACGTTTTTGATAGAAATCAATATTTTTCTTTGTAAAAATATTGATTTAATCTGAAAAACGTTAAAAAATCCAAGTATTAGCCGTTTTTCGAGTTTGCGGCGCTCGAATCTGTGAGGAGTGATTAGGGTTTTTCTTAGTCTCGAGTCTAAACCAAAATCCGCTCCTTTCGAGTTTGATTAAGAGAGAATTCAAGTTTAATTGATTTGACTTTGCTTCGAGTTTGGACTATAGTCGAACAGGGATTCGAATTTGCTGGGTATTCGAGTTTGTCTTGACCTTCGAGTTTGGACCCTTTCAAATCTGTCACATATTTCGAATTTAATTGAATTTCAGAACTTAAATCGAATTTAGTCCCAAATAGGTTTAAACTTAATTATATTCGAATTCACCTAAATTCGATAGAATTAACTTAAATTAATTTCGAATTAAATTTATTAAGTTAAAATTCAATTTCTCTTGAAATAATGACAAATTTACAAAGGTTTCTGGAAATGGATCATGAGGTTGGGAAAGCCCATACTCCGCCTAAGCTGATGAAACTTGAAGACTATTATTGGTGGAAAGATCGGTTTGCCGATTTTGTGCGTTTCAACGACATGCGAATGTGGATATGTATCGACGAAGGATACATTCCACCTATCTCAGAAGTTGAAGGCCGTCAAAGAGTCTTATCATATCAAATGATGAAGGAGGATGATAAGAAACTATATGAAGCCGAGAACAGAGCATTCTCGATTATTCGAATGGCTTTGCCTCAGGATATACTACACACATTTCGCAATCAGAAGACTTCTAAGGAGCTTTGGGAGACGCTGGAAAAGAGGTGTGAGGGTAATCCGAGGGTTCGGAGAAAGCGTATGGAATTGTTGAAACAGTTTGCGATTTTCAAGGCTTTGAAGGATGAAAAGCTGGATGACACCATCACCCGCTTTTATCATCTGCTGACAGACTTTGAGAGTCATGGCATTGAGTATAACGATACAGAAAAGAACAATAAGCTTCTTGATGCCCTACCAGCCAAATGGGCGATGTACGTGGCTATGATCAAGCTTGATGAAGATAAGTATTATACTCAATCGTTGGAGGATGTAGTGGGAACGCTGTGGGCTTATCATTTTGAGCTACTGAAGGCCGAAACTGATTATGAACAAGTCCAAAATCCAGCCACGTATTTTGGAAAATCAACAAAACCTTCAGCGGCACCTGATATGAAGACTGCTACAGCGTTTTTCATCGGAGAAACGTCGTCACCAGCAGAGACTGATGACACACTGAATAGAGTGTTCTTAGGGTTGGGAAGATCGGAAGAACAACAACCTCAGGCAACACAGGCATCAACATCTCAGGGATACTCTAAGATGCCCATGAGCGCTAAATCGGCAGAAGAACATTTGAATTTATTGGCGTCATTTGTGGCCGCATATGGGAACTGCGTTCAAGGGAAAATAAACGATCCTGCACTCTGGGATGAAGACTACGATCAGGTGGACCCTGACGATCTTGAGAAGATGGATCTCAAATGGCAACTGGCCATGGTAACCCAACGGGTTAAACGATTAATCAAACGCACAGGGAGGAATCTCAATATCAATAATAAGGGGATTGGCTTTGATAAGTCTAAGGTCAAATGCTATAACTGTCAAGGCTTGGGACACTTTGCAAGGGAGTGTCAGAGACCGAAGGTAGATAATTACCAAGGGCAGAATCAGCATCAAGGACAGTTTCAGAACCAATATCAACAGAGATATCTTCCGAGTTCATCATCCAGTCAAGCCCACATAGCTTGTCTATTATCAAACGTAACATCAGACAGACAGCTGGATGGTACTTACGACTGGAGCTCACATCCGGAATCTAACACTAGAGCCTTTATGGCTGAGGTCACTGAAAGTGGATGTGAAGGGGAAGAGCAGAACACATGGGACAGCAGTAAAAAAGAAAGCAGTCCGATGTGGGTGGAGAAGTCGAATGATCAGACACTTCTGGAGTTTGCCGCTAAAATGGCCAATGTCGAATCAGATCACACAAAGGTAAGTCTGAATTCCTCTCTTTTCCATGAATTAAGTGTTTTATGTGTTACTTCTAACGACAGGTTGAGCCTAGTATTAGAGTCACATAAAAATATATCTGCTCAAAATGAGTCATTAAAGACAGATAATGCTAGCCTGATTGATATTAAGCAAGATCTTAGGGACAAGCTTAAAGCTGATGCACAAGATGTCATAGTTCTAAAAGACAAGCTGAGTGAGCAGTGTGTTAGATTAGAACTGATGTATGAGCATGTAGAGGCCTTGACCAAAGATCTTAAGACCAAAGAAGTAGAGCTAGCTGAAACTAAGGTGAAGGTAGCTGAGGCTAATAGTAAGCTAGAAAAGTTTAGGAATTCAAGTCTGAACCTAGGGAAAGTTTTAGATGCTCAACGCCAATCTAAAAAGCCTGTAGGTCTAGGATTTCATGAGATTCCTCCACCTTTTAATGCAAACTATGTGCCTCAACCTCAGGAGAAAACTGAGAAATCAGTAGACTTAGAGGAAATACATGCACCTGTGTCTGAGCATGTAAAAGAAAATACACCTAAGGTGACTGATACAAAAGTCAAGATTAAGAAAGTCAAATTTGTGTCCTCCTCTAGTGAAACACCTGTAGGAACACACAAAATTGATTTTAATGATCAGGATGAGGAACCAGTCACTGAAGACACACAAAAAGAACCAGACACTAGTGAGACACCTATGTCTAAGGGCACACATAAGAAGTCTATTGACAAGATGTCTTGCTTTAGATGTCATGAAAAAGGGCATGTTGCTTCTAACTGTCCGCTTAGGAAAATTGACGTTACACCTAAGACAGGGAAGCTAACACAAGTTAAGCCTTCAACAAGTGTCGCGAGCACTAGTAGTTCTCAAAGTACCGAGAAAACTGTGCAGGCTACACCAAAACAAGTTGTGAAACAAATACCGGTAAAAGGTGGACCAAAAGAAGTGGTTAGGACTAATTCACCGAATCGAGCCGTTAATCAATCTCGGTCTGGACCTCAACAATATAGGAGCACAACACCTAGCAGAGCATACACTCCAGTTAGGTCACACACTCCTATTAGACATCACACACCGGTTAGAGCTCAGGGATCTCAAGCTGAAATGCAGTTTAATCGGAATTATTCAAGAGCTCCATAACAAATGCCTACTCAAAGGCAAAGAGTGAATTTACATCACTCGGCACCACAACAAACTCCTGTTCAACGACGACCCAAATCACCTGAAAGGCGAGATGGGTATTTGAAAGAGTTTAAGTATGTGGACGAGAATGGTATAACCAAGTCAGTTATGGCTTGGGTTCCCCGTGATAACTAACTGATTTTCTTTCATGTGCAGGAGATAACCACAGGTCCAAACAACAAATGGTTCGTCGACAATGGATGCTCCAGGCACATGACGGGAGAAAGAAGTCTCCTTACATACTTCAAGGGTGGGAATCGGGGATTTGTATCATTCGCGGGAAATAAAGGAGGAAACATCACGGGTACTGGAGTGGTTACTAATGGGACGATCAAGTTGGATCAAGTTTATCATGTTGATAAACTGGTTCACAATCTCATTAGTGTATCTCAAATCTGTGACAAGAAGAATTCAGTGCTGTTCACTGACACTGAAGCGTTGGTGCTAAAACCGGGGTTCAACATTCCTGAAGAGTGGATATTGATGCGGGCACCAAGGAAGAATGACTTGTACATGCTCGATATGAACAAGCCGGAAACTTCGATGGGGCCAATCTGTTTGTTATCCAAAGCTTCGGAGACTGAATCAGTTTTGTGGCACAGACGCATGGCACACTTGCACCTGAGAAAGATGAATTATATTACGAAAAATGGTTTGGTGCAAGGTGTGCCTATGAAGAGTTTTCAGTTCGAGGATAAGTGTCTACCATGCAAGAAGGGCAAACAACATAAGAAGGCGCACAAGTCCAAGACTCAGAACTCCATAACCTCTACATTCGATTTGTTCCATATGGATCTCTTCGGACCAATCAACAAAAGGAGTATAGGAGGTAGTTGGTATTGTTTGGTTATCACTGACGATTACTCACGATTTTCTTGGGTTTTCTTTCTAGGTACAAAGGACGAGACGGCATCCAAGCTCATCGGGTTATTAGACCAAGTGAAGAATTCCTATGGAACACGGGTTAAAAGGCTTCGTAGTGAGAATGGAACAGAATTTAAAAACACTGTAATTGGTGTATATTGCCTATCAAAGGGCATAGTGCATCAATTTAGTGCACCCTATGAGCCACAACAAAATGGGGTGGCCGAAAGAAAGAACTGGACATTGATTGAGGCTGCAAGGACTATGCTTTCGGATTCAAAGCTTCCTACCATGTTTTGGGGGGAGGCAGTGAATACCGCGTGCCATATTTTAAACCGAGTCCTTACAGTCAAATCTTTGAACAAAACCTGTTATGAAATTTTGAATAAACGGCCACCTAATTTAACTGGCTTCAAACCGTTTGGGGTACCATGTACTTTATTGCGAACAAAACATCAACCTAAGTTTGGTGAAAAGGCTGACGAAGGATTCTTCCTAGGTTATGTGCCGAACTCACCAAACAAACGGGTTTTTAACAAAACAAATGGTACGGTAGAAATTGTGTATAACATTGAAGTCACAAGTTATACACATCAACCCCAAACAGGTCCGGAATGGATATTTGACTATGATAAATTGTTTGAGTCATTTAACATTCCTTTGGATGATAATGCAGGTACAATCGAAAAGGACATGGCGACGCTGAATCTAAATGACGAAGGTCATACCTTTCCGAGGACTACATTTCAATCCACATCTGAGCCTACTTTGACTGAAGATGGATCTCCAGAAGTCACTGATCTAGAAGCACCTTCAAATGAGAATCAAACTCAGACAACAAATTCCAACTCTGAGGAAACTGTCCACGAGGAGGAAAATGTGGAATCTGAGGATGTTCCCCCATTAGGTGAAATAGGATCTAACTTAGGAGATAATCTGAGAGTTGACGAGATAGAGACCTCTAGGATCAACAAGAACCATCCTATAGAAAGCATCATAGGAAATCCTAATGAGGGTGTGAGGACTAGGAGTAGTTTAAATAACAACACTGTGTTGTTGTCGATGATAAATGACTCCGAGGCTTATCATACCTGCCTCTATTCCTGTTTTATCTCGCAAGTAGAGCCGAAAAATATGCAAATGGCACTAAAGGATAACTCCTGGGTTGAAGCGATGCAGGAAGAACTCTCTCAGTTTAGGAAACTAGAAGTGTGTGAGTTAGTTCCATTACCTCGAGGGGAAATAGCAATAGGAACCAAATGGGTTTTTAAGTGCAAAAGAGACGATCGGGGTATAGTCACTCGCAACAAGGCTAGGTTAGTTGTAAAGGGTTTCAACCAAGAGGAGGGAATCGATTACAATGAGGTGTTTGCACCAGTAGCAAGGCTGGAAGCAATTAGGTTGTTTCTAGCTTTTGATTCCTTCAAGGGTTTAAGGTATATCAACTAGATGTTAAGAGTGCTTTCCTTTAATTGGAAAGTGAAGGAGCTGGTGTATGTAGAACAGCCGCCCGGATTTGCAGATCCAAAATATCCAGACAGAGTATCGATTAGATAAGGCTCTGTATGGATTGCATCAAACACCAAGGGCGTGGTACGAGACTTTATCCAACCATTTGTTAGAGAACGGGTTTGAAAGGGGTAGGATAGATAGTACGCTGTTCGTTAAGAGAAAGGGAGAACACTTCATCTTGGTACAAGTGTACGTCGATGATATCATATTTGGATCATCAGACGAGCAAATGAGCAAAGATTTTGAGAAGGTGATGAAGTCGAAATTCGAGATGAGTGCAATGGGTGAATTGAATTTCTTCTTGGGGTTGCAAGTTGACCAGAAGAAGGAAGAAATGTTTATCCATCAGACGAAGTATGTCTACGACATATTAGGCCGCTTCGGGATGGAAGGGACGAAACTGACAGCCCATTTCAGCACGCCGATTTAAGTGAATCACAATCTCGGACCGGGTACTGAAAGTGATACTGATGTGGATCCGACATTATATCGGGCCATGATTGGATCATTATGTATTTAACTGCTTCAAGACCTGACATCATGTTTGCTGTGTGTATTTGTGCTAGGTTTCAAGCTAATCTGAAAGAGATGCACATGAAAGCTGTGAAGCGGATTCTACGATACCTCAAGTCGAAACCGAAGCTGGGACTTTGGTATCACGCGGAGGGAGATCTAGAGTTGGAGGCGTTCACGGATTCTGACTACGGAGGATGCAGCTTGACGCGTAAGTCAACAACTGGAGGTTGTCAATTCCTAGGAGGGAGACTGGTTCCCTGGCAATGCAAGAAACAGACGTCGGTAGCCGTGTCAACGTGCGAGGCCGAGTATGTTGGTGCTGGTAGTTGCTGCTCACAGGTTCTGTGGATACAACAACAATTGCGGGATTACGGTTTGGCTTACACTCAAACTCCCATTAGGATAGATAACCAATCTACAATTGCTATAACAAATAATCCAGTTAAACACAGTAAAACAAAAGCACATAGACATAAGGCATCATTTTATTCGTGATTGTGCTGAAAAGAACTTAATCAAATTGGTAAAAGTGGCAACGGACGATAATAATGCTGATTTATTTACCAAAGCTTTTGATAAGTCACGATTTGAATATTTGATTCAACTAAATGGAATGCGCAACCCAGAGTAAATTGACCTTAGTAGAAGTTTTATTTCCTTTTATAGCTGTAGTCTTTCTTTCTTTTTATAGTAACCATGCTAAATTAGGATAGTTTCTATTTTTAGTAAGTTAGTAGGTTATCTTATTTTATTGCTATTTCTAAATGAAAAACAAAAGAAAAAAGAGAGAAAACCATAAAAATTCAAAAAAAGAGAATATCAGTTTAAGAGTTAAGTCTTAGATGCATAGGTTCAAAGTGACGAAAACTAGCACAGTTGTTACAAACTCTAAGTGTTTAGGCTTTTTCACATAATGCACCTAAAATTCTAAGTGTTATACTTTATTTTAGTTTGATGTGTTGGTAGGCATAATACGTATAGGGAGTCTCAAGGCTAATAAAATATTCAAGAAAAAGTCAAGCGTCTCACTAACTTAGATGTATGACCAATCGGTCTTAATTTTTATGTACGAGACATACAAACTTTGAGTCTAAATGAGGTATGCAAACTTTCTGGGGATGTATAGCAACATCAAATACATCTTAAAATGGAAAGCATAGTAAAATCATACCGAACTGAGAGTCAAAAACATGTAACTCTGTTGTACGTAAGTACAGACCTGTTGCCTCTGTTTTGATTCGGGTTAGCAAGATAAGTCACTTTGTTGTACGTCGGTACAGACCTGTCACCGCTGTCTTGCTAGCTTTAAAAATAAACCTTAAGTCAAAATAAGACACTTTGTTGCATGTAAATACAGACCTGTGTCCGATGTTTGTCTTTTAAAGAAAGTTTGCAAATACCAAAAAGTTAGAATCATTGTCTGTGTGCCTTGATCATAAAAGTATGTCTATGTCTGAGTCACGTAAGATAATTTCATGATAAATAAAAATGCCAAGGGATATTCCTAAATGTAGCATGTTTAAAGGGGTAAATACCAACAATCGGCTAAACGGGTAAGTCACGCCAAACAATCAAAGGAATCAAAAATTCCTAAGTGTGAAAGTTTAAGTACTGAAAGTGAGTATCTGACACCGCTATCTGATTGAACCTTTCTTTGACTATGCTCGTCAAAAACATTGTGTTAAGTGTTTAGCATAGGTTGTAAATTTTAATAAATGTAGTTTAAGTCTAAGTTAAATTTTTGTTCAAAATTTTAAAAATTTTATTTTTATTTTTACTTTTATTTTATTTTATTTTATTTTATTTTTATTTTTATTTTTACTTAGGAAAAAGGTCAAAAATTACTGAGGGTTCATTCATAGTTGAATAAAATAAACATTGCGTGAAAATCTTGTGCTTAGGGTAAAAGATTTGGCATAGTTTATTCCGTTACATAATAAGGATGAAAAAGTTGAATTTATTTCAAAATTTTCGAAATTTTCAAAGTTTCAGGGATAATTCGAGTTTAACCTAAACTCGAATATGGCTAGGCTCGAATCTGTCAGTAGATTCGAAAGAGTCATTAGATTCGAAGGTTGGTGGTATATATAGGTCAACAGTGATGTTCATTAATTCACCTGTTTTCGAATCTATTCTCTCGAGTTTGTCAAGGCGATTTCGAATCTATCTTCGAGTTTGTCGTTTTCGATATATCAACTATTTGTCGAGTTTCTGTCCATGTGGGTTCGATACTACCCGTAGATCTAGGTATAACCAAGTTGATTGTACAAGATTTAGGTTGTATTATACTCCAGTTAGGCCAAAATCATTGAATTTTGAAGGTTTATTGGTAGAAAACTTGTTTTTCAAAATTACAAAGTTTGGGCCGGTAAAAAGTCAAATTAAATGCAAATATCTTTGATTAGAACCTAGTAGGACTAATGGATGTGATTTTCTGAGTCCAAAATGGTTAAAATCATGGATTTTAGTGATGATGTGGGCCGACTCATTCGAATCTGTTCATGGCCAGTCTCGAGTTTGTCAGTAAACTCGAGAAGGTCATTAAACTCGAATGGGTCATCAAACTCGAAATTTTGGTCATTCGAATCTGATTTTTGAGTTTGTCATTTTATTTGAATTATTTAATTTAAATGTTAAATTAAACTGGTAGAAATTCATAAGTGTTGGATTTTGTCCTTATCCAAGTTCAAAATAAAACAAATTTGAATTTAAACAAGTTTATTAATCTTTAATAATTCTAATATTTTATTTGATATGTTGTGCAGACATGGCAGATAGAGTATTTGTTCCGAAGCATAATATGGTCATTTCCCCGGACTATGCTATCCCTGAAGCGCAAGCTTTCCGTCAAATGGTGGATTTCTTAGTGGAGTCCAGAATCTCATTTGCACTGTCTCATAACATACAAATAGTCATTCCTTATGTACGCCAATTTTATGAACATCTGCAAGTCGATTGCATTGTCACTCCGACAGTTCTAAGGACAAGGATAGCTGGACAGCCGTTGGTATTTTCTGCTGATATCCTTCGTCAAGTTCTGCAGCTGGGATCTCAGGAGCAAGCGAATGGGCCTATAGATTTCCCATTAAGTATTAGGCAAGCTGCTTTTGTTCGAATGGGCTATAGTTTAGATGTTACTAAGACATCTTATATGAAGAGTGGGCTAATCGGACAGTGGCGATATCTGGCGCACGTGTTCATGGTATGTTTCGCGGCGAAGAAAGCTAGATTTGATTACATTGTTTCGAAGATCCAATCAGGGATGATCGCTTTGGTTATAATCAAAACTTTAGCTTTTCAGAAATGTTATTCTCAGAGTTTGTTCATCAGATAACAGCTCCGGAGCAGCAAAGATTTCTGCTTTATCCTCGGTTTGTAATGATGCTCATCCGACACTTTTTGCCAAATTCTGCCGCAGCTGAACGAAGAAGTTGCTCCATTATTGACAAGGCAAAGGGCTAAACGTCATCGTTTTATGCAGGGAGCTACCTCAGCTTCTGCTGCACAACCTGAAATATCTCAACCTCCACCTACTCAATCTACCATTCCACCATCACCACCACCTGTTGAACCGTACATCCCATCACCAATCATACCAACCCCAATACAATCCATTCCATCAACCTCATCCACCTTCATGGAGAATCAGAGATTTTTTGAGCTGAAGAGCAGAGTTGACTTCCAGCACATTCAAATATTTGGGTTGACAACGACTCTCAGCGAAATACAAAAGCATAATGCCCAACTGGATATCGAGAATGCCGAGCTGAAGAAGGTTGTGGGCAAGGTACATGAAGAGAACTTGGAGCTGAAAACATTTGTTGCTGATCAAGCAGCCGAAATAGGATCGATGCGGTCCCTGATTGAGCAATTAATGCAAAATCTAAAGGCTCAAGGGGAGACAAGCTGCAGGGATCAAATAGAGCTGCCCAGGGATGAAGATAAGGATGGTGATAATGACGGCAATGATCCCAGCGCGCAAAGAGTTAGTGAGCCAGTAGATTTTTCTGCTGCTCAGCATGCTGAGACTCAGGGGGAGCCGGAACAGACATGAGCTGCAGCAGGTGAAGCCAGTTCCTCCAAAGCCACAGAGTCGGAGATAAAGAAATGATCGAAGCCCTAATGGATCTCGATGACGACCTTATGAACCTTGGCTTTGATTTTGAGGATGATATGGAGGAGTTAGAAGAAGGAGAATTTGTACCCGAAGATATAACAGATTGGAAATCCGATGATGAAGTTTGTGCTGATGAAGATGATGAAGCAAATGAGATCATCGTTCAGCAAAACCCAATCACAGATACTTATGTGATAGACGAAAATAATGTGATTAACATAGAAGTAGTCAATGTTGCTTTAAATGTTGATTCATCAAGAGAAGAGCCTGCCAGAGAGCTTACCAATGAAGAGAAAAGAAAACTATGGTTCAGGGCAGAGCAAAAGGAGTTAGAGTTGAAGAAGAAGATAAGTGTGCCGGGTACTGGAGAGCTTTCAGGAAGTATATTGAGCTGGTTCATTGATCGGGAATTGCAGCTATTCATTATCAAAAGAAAAGATTGTCTCCAGTATCTCAGAAAAACTCTGAAAGTGTTCAACTCCTTGCCGAAGATTGAGATAAAGGCGTTAGCTTGGAAGGAGCTAATCAACATCGGCAACGACCCTTACGCTGAAATAATTGAAAAGATCATAAGAAAAGAAGGGAGGTCTAGGAAGTTTGAAAGGCTCAATCCAAGGGTAGGTAAACGAGTCATGGACCATACTCGAATTGACCCTCTAACTGGTCGTCCATGGATGAAAATACAATACAAACCAGTTAGATGTCTGAGAAAGGTTCCTCTCAAACCAATGCCACAGGACGCCATGAAAAATCTGAATTGGTGGTATGTGGAAAGTGAGACAGGAGAAGCTGTGATTGAGGACTTTGAAGAAAAAGTGATTCTTATTGTCTACGATCCCCTTCACCTCGTAAACCTTTCTAAAGATGACCTTCAAATACTTCATGCTCATAGAATCTCAAGTGACACTCATATGGATAGTGAGGCTAGGAAGTATGAAAATATAGTTAAAGTGTGTATCGAGAAAGGTTTGTATGCTGACAGCGATTTAAATAAATAAACAAAATACTTAATCAAATGTGTGAATTATTAGAAGCTATCGTCAAGGGGGAGTTTGTTGGTACATCCTGTGTGTCGATAGCAGTCCAAGTAGATTAGCATTTTGGTTTAAGTGATACTGCAAAGCATTAGATATTAACGAGTATTTGATATAAGTATTTATATATGTTTGATAGTTATTGATTGTATGGTTGAACTTGATGTAATGAATTACAGGAAGTTCAAACATAAAGATCAAAGATAAAATCAAACATAAGTTAAAAACTTAAGTTTCAATACTAAGTTAAATATGTGAAAGAGTAAATTCGAATTCACTAAGGACTAGGATTCGAATCTATGACAGATTCGAATGTGTTCCTTAGGCATATTCGAATATGTTCCAATAGGCAGATTCGAGAGTGTCATGTGGACAAACTCAAATGGGCCTTGGGCCAGATTCGAGTTTGGCCCACGACAAACTCGAATGAGGCTCTATAATTAGGGATTAACTCGAATCATTAGAAGACTTTTGCAGATTTCGTGTGAGTTATTAGCAAAAGGCGATTTCGAGTTTATCAGCTTTGTGAGTGTTCTTTCGGAGAGAATCATCTAGTAGGTGCGTTCGTGGTCGTTCGTACAGCTTGTTGATAGTCTCCGTGTTCCGTGTGAGAGTTGTTTCCGTCAACCCGTTAACGAGGATTCCGCACTCGTTGACGGTCTCGCGTCTTGATAGATCCGTAGTGGTAGACCTTACAGTTTGTACTTCAAAAGATATCCAAGTGGTTGACCATTCAGTATGTCAGCAATTATAGGATGACTCACTTTAATGACTTTGGCATCAAATTTGTGATCGTTATCAATAAGGGATAGGCAATATTTGGGTTTGACTAATTGTGTATCAAGGATTGGTGATGAAGGTGATGGGCGGGTAACAGAAGTTAATTTAACTGGTTTTGAGACCAGTGTATGGTTTGTGGATGAATGTGAATCTGATGAACTAGAATTTTGGGTGGGGGCTTGGGATGCCATTTGTAACATGTAAAAATAACAAACATGTTAGAAATGTCAGGTAAACAAATTTAACCCTGCAGATAGAAAATTTAAACATTTATCAAGAAATTAGAAATATATGTGTTTTATTGTTTAAAGCGTCGGGATTCCAGACAATAATAATAAAATATTATTGTTAGAACTCCAAAGTCAATCGTTAAGAGACCAATGTTAATAAAACACAAATTTTAAAAATTTCTTGAAAAATGTAAAATCTCTCTGAAAAATTAAAATTCCACCACACTTAGAAAAATATTGAAAAGTTATGGCACCAAACTCAAATGATGAAAGTTCAAACTCGTATGAGTCAAGAACTTTCTCGGGTATCAAGAAAATCAACTCGAATGAACTTAAGACCCAACTCGAATGAATCTTGATATTTCTCGAATGAAGTGACATCAAACTCGAATGACACTTGAACCAACTCGAAAGGGGTTAAAAATTTCTCGAATGACTATTTGTTCAACTCAAACAACATACAAAGTTTCTTGAATAGGCTTTTAACGAGTTGAAAATACTACAAAACCTCTTAAGTCGCTTTTTACCAAACTCGAAAGAAACTACAAGTTTCTCCGACAAACAAATAACCCAACTCGATTAAAGAAAGGAATTTCTTGCAAGACTTGTGAATCGAGTTGGAAGAACTTGAAAACATTCGAAGTCCTTATTCAACAAACTCGGATAACAAAAACTTTTTCTCGAACAAAGATATTGATCAACTCGGATAAAACCTAAATTTTCTCGAACCATGTTTCAACCGAGTTTGAAGAATTTTAAAATTCTAAGCCAAATGTTTTCAAACTCGATTATAACCAAATGGTTTCTTGAAAGGCTTGATGTTCAACTCGATCAAAAAGGAATTTTTATCGATCAACACCTTTAATCGAGTTTGAACATAAAACTTTTCTTACGTCCCTTTTCCACTCTGAAATTTTAAAATTTTAATTTCAGGGACATTAAGGACTAAGCATTTACATGGTCCTACTCGAAATTTGATTTTAAACACTTTTCCTTTCCTGAACTTGTCCTAGAAATAACAGTAAATCCCTTAAAAATCATTTTTCAAACATTTCAGAAACTCGAAAAAATTTGAATTTCATATTCAAATTAAATGTTGTGTGTTCTGAAATAGAACTTGAAATTTGATTTACAAGTTCATCTGAGCAAGTAAGGTCACCTACCTACGGATCTGATCTTGACGCGACACCTTCCAACGAGTGCCGAATCCTCGTTAGGGGTTTAACGGATCGATCATACACGCAGAATCTCGGAGACGAACACAATGATAGACGTTACAACAAACGACCCGACACGTGTATTTCTCCAAAACGAATCTCTGAAATCACACAAGTTCGTACGTGCACTATACAAGCTCTGAATGCTCATTTCTGCAAAATCTCTTCACCCGGATGCTCTGTTTGCTCTCAAGTTCGACAGAACCTCTATGTAAAGATGTATTCCCGTAAATATTCAGCACCTCAATGATATTCTCATCAAACACATGAAGAAACAAGCTCAATAAATGTGTTATGATAAAGAAGAAGACAATATGAATATGAGAGAATTGATGGAACAGTGGCGGCTGTGATTTCAAATTGTCAACCGTGTATTACCAAAAAGCAACCCTAGGAGCCTTTTGTAGGCTCCTTTAATTAACTTTCATACATTGGCAACTTTGGCCCCTACACTATTCCTTGAACATAAATTACATAGAAATAACATAGAAGACAAATTACAAAGATAATAAATATTACAAATCAACTCCTAAGATCGAAATAAATAAATCTAACAATCTCCCCCTTTTCGATCACTTAGGAGGACCTGGAACTCGGGCATGGTCGGTAGATTCACGAAGACCAAGTATGACGTCGAAGCGTCTGGTTACTTGTCTCAGATGTAGCCTCTCGTTCAGGTATTCAATTCCGCTGAGGATATCCTGAATCTCCTATGGTGAGCATCTAAGTTCTGGATTTGATTGAGCGTCAAAGTCTTGAACTTTCTGAGTAAGCGCTGCTCGAACCAATCTGATAGTGCCGTCGGAGTAACAAGGAAGATCCTCAAAGCGCATGAATTTTTTATGTCCTTTCTGGTTCAAGAAGATAACCCCTGGCTGTCCTCGAAGCAAAACTTTGTAATCCGGATAGTGGTCTAGCAAAAATACATCTTGTTCAGGAGCTTTCAGACCCACTTTGACTAAGGCACTCTCAATCGCCATCTGGAAATCTCTGAGGCACATAATGATTGATCGGCGATTCATGCATCGAACCAGGGCTGCTAAAGCAGTCATATGTGTCAGACGACCCTTGACTCTATTTACCAACTTTTGGTGCAGACGCTCTACGTCGTCTATGTTTACGAAGTCAAGGTCGCTTTCATACAGTTCTTGAATAGTACCGTCTTCTCTGAGTACCTCGAAGGCTGGAGTGTAGACTCTGGCTCTCTTGTACATATGAATGTTATTGATTCTGACTAGTTTGGACTTTGACCAGTATTTGCTCTTATCTCTCGTTTCTCTTAGCATCATTTGATTGTATTCGGCTTGAACGCATCGAGAAGCATCGGTCATTACCATTAGAAGACGTCTACTGTAAGATCCCGGCTTCTTTCTGAAGACCATTTTGAACCTTTCTTCCAAGAAAGGATTTTGAAATTGATCAGCCGGGAACTTCTTCAAAAATTCTTTTAACCCCTGGACCGGAGGTTCTTCTAATTCTTGAGGAGGAGCCTCAAGAAGTTTCAATACACGGTCTCTCCGGTCCTGACATAACCCTTCTTTTGTTTCCGCATCCAGAGTGTGGACTTCTCCCCAGGAGTACCACTTTATCCATTCTTCGTCTGTCCTGTCATATGATGTTGTGACTTCTTTAGTATCAAAACAGTCGACAGTTCTGGCTCCGGAAGTTTCAGCGATGTGGGCGTGCGGAGCTGATTGAGTTGGAAGGGTTGATTGGACTGATGGGGTACGTATATCTGGTGGAGGATCTTTAGGTGTGGGAGTGGGTTGGATTGATGGAGTTTCTGTGGGAGTAACTGAAGGTGGTTGGATGGAAGAGGATGTTTGTGGTTGGGGTTCATGGGGTGGGAAATCCAAAATATCAATTGGAATTGGAGGTGATTTTTGTGGAGATTGGGATTCAGGTTTTGGTGTGAGAAATGTATAGTCGGTATCAGTATCAGAATCTGAGTCAGACACTAATATGATTTCGACTTTTTCGTATTTAGGCTCATAGGTCACCATTGCTGACATGGGGTCTAACGGAGCTGGGCCCTCAATTTGTAGAGGTTCATAATCTATCATCATTGCTTCCGTAGCCTCATAAGTCTGATCCCCGGACCCAGACCCTCGAATTTCTGTGGCTTCAGCCTCTGCTCCCCCTAGAATAATCATCGAGCCCTCATGATGAACCTTTTGACGTTTCTCCCCCTCATGACGATCAGGGTCGTCCTAGTCGTCATGTTTCCTTTTTGGGCCTTCGGCCTGAGTGCGGTACTGAAGATCTATGACCGCCGACTCAAGGCGATCCATTCTCGAATTGAGCTGCTCTTGGACTTGAAGAATTAGACGATTGAGAGCATCGATCTTGTCCGAGAGCTCGGCTATTTGAAGATGGACTGAATGGGATCCTGGTGAGGGGCCAGCTTCGGAGGCGACACCCTTACCCTTGATAAGAGAGAGAAGGGCGGTGTGACGGTCCTCGGCGGCCTCCCTTTGGGCGCCCAGGTCAGCCCGGGTAACCATTCCGGCAGTACGTAATGCTGCCGTTAACATCTCCAGATTGATGGGGAGATGGCCGGAAGTGGACGGCGTTGATGGAGCCACTCCCGGTCTTCCTTCCGTCATCTCTGGCTCCGCTACGGGATGCTCAGATCTGGAAGTTTGTTGAGCTGCCACGGAGGCAGCTCTTGGGGATGCCACAAAGGCATCGTGCGATGTGTGAATTTGTGGGGATGGAATCGTGGGTGAAGGAAGTTCGGTCACGTGGGGAGGAGTGTGACCTCTTTCAACACCGCCACTCTCCGAATGAGAGGGCGATGGAGTGTGTGGAAGATCCCCGTGGAATGAAGTGGTTTCCCTTTGAGGGGAAACCAAGTGGGTGGTGGGGGTTGTTTCGACCGCTGGACTAACGGTCTTTTGAAGGGGAGTCCGGCTAACAGGGCTTGGTTCACCCTCTGACTGAATATCCCTCACTCGTATGACAGAGACGGTTCTTTTGGAATCTGCCATCTCTTCCGTCTCACCTACAGCTCCCTCCCTTACAATCTCAACCTCCCGCTCACCGAAACCCATAAGTTGTTGAACATCCATCCGTTCTCCCTCATGCTCACTCTCTTGTTGCTCACCTTCGGACTGGTTAGTCTCAGTCGATTCCGACTGAGACTCATCCGGATAATTCTCTCTTATATACGCTCTAACCCGCTCTGTGCCCCTCGACCTCGTTAAAGTAGAAAGAGGAATTTTCATCACCTGTACCGTCGGGCCCCCTTTGGCAGAGTTAGCTTTTGGATTGCCACTGCGGGGTAGACATCAGCCTCCGGACGTTCATGTATGTCATCATCTTGATCCATTGCACACTGGATGATCAGTTGAAGGAATCTTTGATACGGAACATACTTGCGGCCTTTCGTTGTGCTTCTTTCGACGTGGACTCTTCGTAATTCTTCAAAAATGAAAGCTGCATAGTCCACGTGTCGGTCGAAGGCAAATCCAGTGAACATGGCTAATACCTGGGCCGACGCCGAGTCATGACCGGAATGCTTGGCTGTGAGGCACTTGTTAAGCACATCGAATAGAATCCGCCAGTGGGACTGAAGGTTCTTCGTGCGGAAGTCTGATGGTTTGGTAAGAGGGCCGTCATACCCTAGGGTTTGTATTTCAGATAGGGCTTCAGATACGGATGGGTTTGGGTCGAATGAGTCAACGGTGGGAAGATAGTCTTCTATGGGTAGACGAAGAATGTGACGGATGGCTGCGGTGGTGATTTTGACTGGAACGCAGTCAATGGTGGAGGTGAAGTGAGGTTCGGGGTCGGTTATGTATTGGAGCCTGTTCCAGAATTGTTGGAGGTAAATCTGGGGAACAGCTATGGCAGTCGATAAGGCGTAATATATGGGATGGCGGGTGAGGATGTCGAAGGCAAGGGTTTGGGTTTCTTTTGAAAGGATGGAGACGTCGAGTTGCCAGTTATGTGGGATAAACTCGACAAACTCGGCGCTTGGTAGAATGGATTCCTCGGGTAGCTGAGCATTATTATTTGGAATTGGAGGATGGGGTACGGTGAGAACGATTGCAGGATCCATTTTCCTGCAAAGTGCAACAAAGTTAGAATCAAGACTTGATATGATAATGCATTGATGTGAAGTCTAGATGAGTGTGAAATAGAAATTGTCTGATCTGTTTAGCATCGGGTCTTCATTAGCAGAATAAAATTCCACTAATAAAAGTCCGAAGTCAATCGTTTAAGAGACCGATGTTAGATAAGACCGTTTCACTCAAACACTGATCCTAACTCTAATCAATGGTGCACTTGGATGGAACTATTTTTGTGATTTTTAATTTATATGAAAATGCAGAAATGGAAAAAATGAAAAATGAAAAAATTTAAAAAAAATCCTAAGTGTTGGATTTCGGATGGTCCGAATTCGGATGAACAGTGTCATCGGATTCGGATCCGTCTGAAATGGGATAATGCATGAATGATGTGTGTGGGACCGAATTCGGATGAGGTGAAAATGGGGACCGAATTCGGATGATGGTCCGAAGTGTAATTCATGAAATGAATGAAGGTGATCCGAATTCGGATGTGTTATGAACATGGTCCGAATTCGGATGTTGACTTGTGAAAATGCATGCAATGATATGGATATGTCCTAATTTCGGATGCTACCTGGAATTCGGATGGGGACCGAATCTGGGTATCATCCGAATTTCGGATGCACAGTGGTGAACAGACTTAGACAATTTTCAAGTTTTGAAAAATTTGACCTTACTTTGATGGCCCCGAATTCGGATCTACAGTGAACCGAATTCGGATCACCAGTGTCCGAAATGGGATTTATACTTTGAAATTTTTTGAAACTAGTCTAAGTCGGACATCCAAATTCGGGTGGTGGTCCGAATTCGGACATCCGAAACTGCATGAGTGCAGTTAATGTTCATGCAAAAAATAAACGTGAACAGTGGGAATGTTAATAAAAATGCATGAAATTACAGATCCTAGTTTAAAATAACTAAGTGAACACTTTATCTAACTACAACTAAGAAAATATAACACATTAAACTACCTAAAAAGAGTAAAAACCGAAATGAAAAAGGAAATAAATTTTGAAAATCAAAGACACAATATATGAAGTAAAATACTGAAGTAAAGGTAAAAATGGAATACCTGATAGTGCAGAAGAGAAGAAATGCAAGAAAAACGAGAAAAAGTTGTGTTCCAAAAGCTTGGAATCGTGGCTATGGAGGTTCGGCGGTGGTGTCGTCGAAGAGAGAAAGAAGAGAGAAATAGAAATATCTTAAGGATGAAGAAAGTGAAGAAGATGTTGACTGTTGACCGCTTATTTAAAAGCGCGCGGGTCGGGTCAGATGGATCCGCGCCCAAAAAGGGAAGATGGGCCGGCGGGTTTGCACACAATAGCAACTCAAAAAAAATGTTTTTGGGCTTTTAAGGAATTTAAACAAAAAGAAATTTTTGGTCCAATACAAAATAACATAAAAATATTTTTTGGTATTTTCTTTAATTTTGAAGTTAAAATAAAATGAAATGAAGGAACTTAAAAATCTTTTAGGCTTTTTGATAAATTTGAAAGTTAAAATCTTTTTGTGATTTTCTGACCTATTAAATTAAAACTTAAAATTAAATTAAAATTAAGACTAACCTAAAATTCAAAAATTTAACTATAAAAGAAATAAGAAGAAACACAGAATTAAAAAATTTAAAATCCTAACTCTACTCCCCCTCAAATGAATACCGATCCTTTTTCCTTTTCTTTTTCAAATTTTAAATCACGACAACCCTTTTTAAGCCTTACAAATATAGACAAACCTGGATATTGTTTGCATCCCACTCAGTGATGAACAATTCACACAGCAATTTATCAGGATCATTAATTATTAAAAATATACGCAGATAAGGAAATATTGAGTTTCAATCTTGTGACATAATCCTTAAATTTAAATAAGATATTTTCTAAAATAAAGGAATCTCAATCATGATAGATTGAAATAAAATTATGTAAGACAATATCTGATATTTAATTGGAAGGTGGATTCAACATACCGATATGAGATACTATAAACTGAAAACGAGGTTCGTCTAAAGCTTTAGTAAATATATCCGCAAGTTGGTATTCCGTGCCAACAAAATATAACTCAATGGTTCCCTTTTCCACGTGATCTTTAATAAAATGATACCTGATATCTATGTGTTTTGTTCGAGAGTGCTGCACGGGATTGCAAGAGATGGCAATTGCACTTCGAGAATCACAGTAAATAGGGATATTGGTGAGTGAGAACCCATAATCGCGTAATTGTGTTCTCATCCACAGCACTTGAGAGCAACAGCTTGCAGCTGCTACATACTCAGCCTCAGCTATAGATGTGGATACACAATTCTGCTTTTTGGAAGACCAACTCACCGGTCTATCTCCTAAAAACTGTATTCCTCCCGACGTGCTTTTTCTGTCCACTCTACAACCTGCAAAATCAGCATCTGAAAACGCGGTAAGATCGAAATCGGTTCCCTTTGGATACCATAGACCAAGTTCGGGTGTACCCTTAAGATAACGAAAAATGCATTTTACCGCAGTTAGGTGTGATTCTTTTGGGTCGGCCTGAAATCTAGCACAAAGACATGTTGAAAACACTATATCCGGCCTACTGGCAGTCAAGTATAGTAAGGATCCTATCATCCCTCTGTAAGTTGAATTATCGACACTTTTCCCAGAAGCATCGGTGTCTAACTTACAGTTGGAGGCCATGGGAGTTGCGATACTCGTGCAAGAGTCTAACTTATACTTCTTGAGAATGTCAAGAGTCTATTTCGACTGGTTCACAAAAATCCCATCCTCAAGTTGTTTGACTTGTAATCCGAGGATATAGTTCATTTCCCCCATCATACTCATCTCAAACCGGGACTCCATTAGGGCTGAAAAATCCTTACAAAAATTACTGTCAGTAGATCCAAATATAATATCGTCGACATAAATCTGTACTAGCATTATATGTGGGCCTTCCCTTTTAGTGAAAAGAGTTGTGTCCACCACACCTTTAGAGAAACCAGCAGAAATAAGGAAATTCGAAAGACTATCATACCATGCTCGAGGTGCTTGTTTTAAACCATAGAGGGCCTTATCTAGCACATAAACATGGTCAGGTTTATGTGCATCAACAAAGCCTTGTGGTTGTTCAACATACACTTCCTCGTTAAGTTCACCGTTTAGAAAGGCAGTCTTGACGTCCATTTGGTACACTTTGAAGTCTTTGTGTGCTGCGTACGCCAAGAAAATTCTGATTACTTCGATCCGTGCAACTGGAGCGAAGGTCTCGTCATAATCTATCCCTTCTTGTTGTCGGTAGCCTTTGGCAACAAGTCTTGCTTTGTTCCTTATCACAATGCCATTCTCATCTCGTTTGTTCTTAAAGATCCACTTTGTTCCGATGACTGTGCGGTCTTTTGGCTTGGGAACTAACCGCCATACTCTTAGCTGTTCAAACTGGTTGAGTTCCTCTTGCATTGCAACTATCCAATCCGGATCTGTTAGGGCTTCATCCACACGAGCGGGCTCTATCATACTCAAGAATGATGCGTAGAGACATTCATTAGCAGATGCCCTACGAGTTTGGACTCCTGTTGATACGTCACCAATGATTTGCTCTGTTGGGTGACTGCGGGTCCATTTGATCTTGTGTGGAAGGGGTGCTCGGGATGGAACCTCTGTGGTTAATATGGGGATGGATGAAGATTCATGGTCAATGGTTTCAAATGATGGTACCACAGGTTCTGGTTCAATTTCCGAGTTTTCAGGTGAAGGAAGAATCGTTGGTATTATATGTGAGGGTATTACAGGAGTAGATTCAACTGCGGATGTGTCGGTGGATGATGTGGATGGATGAGGATATGTTGATGAAGATGGAGCAGAGAAACTTTGCGGTGCAGTTGAACTAGAAGGATTACCTACATTATTAACAACATTAGACACATTAGCGTTAGGACCGAAAAATTCAACATAAAAAGGATCAAATAAATTAACCAAATCAGAAGAAGAAAAAGAAATGGTGTTATTCGAAGAGTCTCCAGGCATTTGAGTAATGCGTGGTCCTGATTGATCAACTTCGGGCGCCAGTTCAGCCAACTCATCAAATGTGACGTGCACACTTTCATTGACTGTTCTGGTTCGGGTATTGAATGCGCGATATGCCTTCGAGTTGGATGAGTATCCAATGAAGATCGCTTCATCCGCCTTTTCGTTATATTTCCCGAGCTTGTCTTTGTCATTCAGCACGTAGCACCTGCAACCAAATACACGTAAGTACTTGATAAATGGTACTTTATTCAAAAAGAGTTGGTAAGGAGTTTTGTTAAAGCGCTTATGGATGATGGAGCGATTCTGTGTATAGCAGGCTGTTGATACGGCTTCGGCCCACAAGAACGGAGGTAGCTTTGAATATGTGAGCATTGTACGAGCGGCTTCTACTAGTGTATGGTTACGCCTTTCCACGATCCCATTTTGTTGAGGTGTTCGAGCAGCAGAGTATTGATGCTGAATTCCTTTGGATCGAAGGAAGCTTTCCACTACTGAGTTCTTGAACTCCGTGCCGTTATCTGATCTGATTGATTGTACTAACAGCTGCTGTTGGGTCTCGACACTCTTGATAAAATCAATGATTTCTTGAGCTGTCTCGTCCTTGGAACGCAAGAACCTGACCCAGGTATATCGAGAATAATCATCAACGATAACCAACACATACCGTTTTCCATTTATGCTTTGTCTTCTCATCGGTCCGCATAAATCCATATGAAGTAACTCCAAAACTCTTTTTGTTGATGGTTCGGGCTTTGGTTTGTGAGATGATCGTTTCATTTTTCCTTTCTCACATGCTCCACACAGATGGTCCTTTTCGTAGCGCAACTCAGGAAGTCCTTTGACCAATTGCTTCACAGCCAGCTTGTTGATATTATCAAAATTCAAATGGGATAATCTTCGATGCCACAACCAAGAGTCTTTTGAAGAGGCTTTTGATAGTAGACAAATGTTATCCTTCACTACAAGCTTAGCTACGTCAATGGTGTAAAGGTTAGATTTTCGGGAACCAGTTAAGATTTCTTTTCCATCCATGTTCTTAACACTGCAGTTCTTAGCCCTAAACGTTACTTCTAGTCCTTTGTCGCAGAGCTGTCCTATGCTAAAAATATTATGAGATAACCCCTCAACATAGTCAACGTCCTTGATGACCAGATTATTTAGAACTAAGTCCCCGTATCCTTTTATTTGAGCCTGATGGTTGTTCCCGAATTTCACAGTTCCGCAATACTGTTCAACAACGTTGGACAACAATTCTCTTCTTCCTGTCATGTGCTTGGAGCAACCCGAATCCATATACCAAATGGACTTAGCCTGAAAAACACATAAATTCATATAATGAAAAACTATATGCATTCAAACACATCCATTTTTAATTCACAATCAAACCGTGTTCTGAATCGAGATGTTCAGAAAACATGATGAGTTAAGACCGGGTCCTGGGCTGTGTGCACAGAAGCCAAACGTGTCGGTTTAAGCACAACCGACAAGCAAAATAACGGGTCCTAGTCTAAGGTAACTAGAAGCCATTTCTTTGAAACACGGGTCTTGATCAGAAGTAACCAAGAACCATCTGCATTAAGATCACACAACCTTGGGTACCCACCTCAATATGGGTCCCTTTTTGTTAGGATTTCCAGTTTTATATGGCACGTGTACAGATTTGGAATGCCAACTAGCATTTGTGTGTGGTCCGGATGCACAACCCTTTGGAATCCATTGAAGATTGGATTTATTGGGTTTTGGAACCTTAGGCGCTGAAATTGCCTTCGGTTTTTGTCTTTTTGAGACTTTTTTGACCGTTGCTTTGGTTTTGGGCCTTGGCAACGGACACATCTCAACTTTGTTTGTGGCTGATGATGCACTATTTTTAGTTTTCTTTTTCCGAATACGTTTAACAGGATAAGGCACAAAAGCATTCATTTCAGGAACCTGTCGTCTATATTTAGTTGGACATAGATTAAACAAATCCTTGAAAGAGTACTTTAACGGAATAGTAGAATTCGGTACATCATTACAAACATTGTCACACACATTGTTACACAAATTGTCTTTAGAGATTACAGACATCCTATCTCTAGTAACAAATTCACTTGGCATTAAAGCCTTCTTCACAAAAAAACTTGTAAAATCCTGCATGGTGGTTTTTGGGACTCTCCTTATATGATCTGTAGGAACAAAACGATTAGAGTCAGTACGCATGGAAGATTTAGACTTGACAGACTTTTCTTTTTGGTGATGAGTGGGTTTCTTAAAAGACTTGGATTTCATCTGAGTCTTTTTAGGAACCTCATTTTTGAAAACTTTTGAGCACTCACCTTTGATAATGATAGAAGAAGATTCAGCTGTAGCCTTACCTTTATCTGATGACATACATGGAATTTTTATGGAATGAGAAAGTGTTTGTTGTTTTGAAAGATCTTTCATTTATTGTGAAACTATTTCAAAATTTTCTCTGTAGACAGTGACTTCCACAGTGTGTTGAAAAGATTGATTTACCAATTCTTCTTCTCTCTTAAGAAGAGCATCTTGAAGATCAAGTGCTTTCTCTTGAGACGACTTCAATACCTTTTCTAAAACAATGATTTGTTGTTGAAGAACTTTTGCAGGAATATAAAGTTGAGGAGTTGATTTTACAGTTTCAGTGTTCAATTCAGTTTCTGAATAAGTTGACGAGAGATCTTCCTCTAAAGTGGGTACTCTAGAAGAATAACTCTCGTTAAGATCTTCATAATGAAAAGAAATTTCTTTATCTTTACGCGCAACACGTTTCTCATTTTCTTGGTTTAAAACTTCTTTTGATGACTCAAAAAAGAAAGATTTAATACCGGCTCCCATATAATTCATGTCATAAAATACAGGTAAGACATTTTGTGCTTTTTCCAAATATTTAGGATTTTTAAAACCAATTCCCTGTTTAGAATGGTAAAACCTAGTTTCTTTGGGCTGATTTAAATGGATAGTTTGTTCTGTTTGACCCCTTTTCAAAAATGCATCGTCAAGGGTCTTTATTCTTGCGTACAAACTTATCCTTTCTTCTTCAATCATTTTGTATTTTTCTAAACTGTCTATATTTTCCATATTTACCACATCTAATTGTTTTGTAAGAACAGAAATTTCTTCTTTTAAAGAGAGTTTTTCTTTTGAAAGCGTTTCCATGCAAGATTCAAGGTATATATTCCTATCCTGAACATCTACTTTTTCTATCAACATCTGTTTTATGACATTATGATTAGTTAACCATTTTGAATGAAATAATTCAGATGATTCTTTCAGAATATGAGCTTGATGTTCAGCCTGTACACACTTTGCAGTTTCAGGTTTTAATCTATCTTGTAGATCAAGTATTTGTGTGTGTAGTGTACATTCATTATCTACAAATAATTTATTTACATGTGCAGGAATGTAATAGGAATATACCTCACTGGACTCGGAACCGGATGTGGAGCATTCGGGATCGTCGGTTGTAGCCATCAGACATGCTGGTGGATGTTTCATTTTCTCCCCCTCAGCAGCAATGTCTGAATTATCAGCAGTGAAATCAGCACATGTCTCCAACCCCAGACGATCAACCATGTAGCAATTCTTGCCCTTGTCATCCTCGTCTTCAGAATCTTCAGCATCCCAATAGTCCTCCTGGGCGACGAGGGCTAACGCATCCGCTTTCTTCTTGGCAGCCTCGAGCTTTCTCTCGTAGTAAGCAACGCCTCTTTCGAAGTTATTCTTGCATTCCCTAGCAAAGTGGCCCGGTTTGCCACATTTGTAGTAGAGACGTTCATCAGTTGCCTTCGGCTCATCAGCTTTTGGCTTTTCCTCTCTTCTTTCTACCGGCCTCTTCTCGGCCCGGCGGTGCTCGCGGCTATCATCACGCCTCCGGTCCCTGCGGTCATCTCGACGATCATCCCTTCGATCGTCCCGCCTGTCATCTCACCTTTCATCCCGCCTTTCATAACGGCGATCATCGCGATAGTCGCGTCTGTCATCATACCGGCGATCATCCCTGTCATCCCTTCGGTAGTCATCTCTGCGATAGTCATCGCGGCGGTCATCCCTCCTATCATCTGAGTACCTCCGTGGACCGGTGTCATAACGGAGTTGGTTGTTGGTCTTGTTGGAGAACCGTCGCTGTTGGAGACGGTTGGTCCACAAGGCTATCTGTTCTTGGATCGAAGCTTCCTCCTCATCATAGACCTCACGCGGAGGGGAAGCATACCTGTACTGAGACGATGAAGAACCGGGAGCAAAAGATGGTGTCGGAATCTGCGTGTTGGTGATCAAGGCTAGCGAATCATTCGGTTTCAACCCTGTGTTGGCTGATAGCAGTAGAGAGGCCAACTGATTTGCCATCAGCTTCTGTTGATCCACATCCCCTTGATATTTCTTAAGCTCCTTAAAGATGACATTAATTGATACCTCAGGAATGTTCAGAACTCTTTTCATTGCCCTACATGCAAGCTACCACTCGGGGGCTAAGGCGGCAAAGAATTGGATGTTGATGTCATCCTGTTCCTTCTTGATGTGCAGTTTATTCAATTCGTTAAGGACTGCACAGAACCTGGTGAATGTAGCTTGCAGAGATTCCCCGTCTTTGGCGCGGAATTCCGAAAACTTTGCCTTTGCCTCCTCGATTTTGGCACGATCATCAAGATCTGCCCCCAGCATTTGGATTTCCAGTTCGTCCCACATTTCTTTTGCAGACATTTTACTGTCTACACCGACCAAAATATCAGTGGGGAGGGCTTGATAAATCAGATATTCTGCCCTCTTATCAGCGTGCTGGCGATCCCTCTCGGCGTCATTTGCCGGCTCTCTTTCAACCTTTGAGGCTTGGACAGGGGGGTCAGCCTCGGGTCTGGTAGCTATCTCTCGATAGTAGATGACGGGTCCTTCGGATATTGATTGAAGCATCAGGTTCCCGATAGGTTGCATTCCAACGAACTTAAGGAACCGGGCTTTCCATTGTTCGTACTCATCGGGATAGAGAACTGGTGGTCTGTTCTCAGATCCGAGTACAAGAGCTTCGCGAGACATTCTGATTATGGGTGCTGATTAGGAATATGAAGATCTTAGAGGTGGAAACTGAACACGGATGGGTTGGACTGAAAACAGAGTATTCTGAATTCGGATGGTTGAATTCGGATGAATAGTGTTTCGGATGAGGGAACCGAATTCGGATGGGATGAATTCGGATGGGTTGATTCGGAAGGGTTGATTTCGGATGAGTTGATTTCGGATGAGTTGATTTTCGGATGGTGCACAGTAATTCGGATGGAGATGGTTCGGATGAGGATCAAGTTCGGCCTATTTCGGATGAACAGTCCTACGGGTGGGGACCAAGTTCGGATGACCTAAGTTCGGATGGACCTAATGGACTGAGTTCGGATGAACCGAATTCGGATGAACAGTGGAAGGACCGAATTTGTTGGACCGAAATTGGAACAGCGGATAGGCCGAATTCGGATGGTCCGAAATGGTGAGGTCCGAAATTGAAAAATTTTAAGCACAAGTCCCAACAGTGAAAAATGAAAAGCCTGATCTGAACTTCGGATGGTCCGAAGTTCGGATGGGACCGAAGTGTGGTCCGAAATTGGCTTAAGGTGGTCCGAAATGCACCTAAGGAAGGTCCGAATTTGGACCGAAATGAGGTCCGAATTAGGATAATTTAAGGTCCGAAAATGGTGCCTATGTGGTCCGAAATGCTACAGTGATAATCCGAAATACAGCAGGTTTTTTACGATTTTCTAAGGCAGAATGAGCAGAATTCAAGTTTTATCAGTTTTAAAGCCTAAAAACAGTTCTAAATGATTTATAAACTATTTTAAACACATTTGGTGATTTAAAACAACCTAAAAAACACTTAAAACTAGCATGAACACGTGAAAAACCCACTTAAACACCCCATATTTTCAAAGTTAATAATGGTCGATTCTTGATGATTTTAACAAAGATATGGAAGTAAATGAGTTTAAAATCAGTAGAGAATGATAATGTGATGTTTATAGGACCATTATAACACAAGAAACACGAAAAAAATGGAAAAAGAAGATCTAACCGGTTGAAAATGGAAGAACACGAAGAACATGAACAAAACCCAGCAGAATCCGAAAATATTCAGTTTAAATCCACCCCTCTGAGCTCTGATACCAATTGTAAAGATGTATTCCCGTAAATATTCAGCACCTCAATGATATTCTCATCAAACACATGAAGAAACAAGCTCAATAAATGTGTTATCATAAAGAAGAAGACAATATGAATATGAGAGAATTGATGGAACAGTGGCGGCTGTGATTGCAAATTGTCAACCGTGTATTACCAAAAAGCAACCCTAGGAGCCTTTTGTAGGCTCCTTTAATTAACTTTCATACATTGGCAACTTTGGCCCCTACACTATTCCTTGAACATAAATTACATAGAAATAACATAGAAGACAAATTACAAAGATAATAAATATTACAAATCAACTCCTAAGATCGAAATAAATAAATCTAACACTCTAAACCGTCAAAGATTACTGAATTCACAAAGATAAGTTCATTATATAGCTGATAAGTTCGTGTAGACGCTCCTCACGAACTTAGACTCATCTGTTAGAACTTATCTTCACCTAGAACTTATTTTCACCTGTTAGAACTTATCTTCACCTGTTAGAACTTATCTTCACCTAGAACTTATTTTCACCTAGAACTTATTCTAGAACTTATCCTTAGAACTTATTCCTAGAACTTATTCTAGAACTTATTCCTAGAACTTATTCTAGAACTTAATCTAGAACTTATTTCTAGAACTTATTCTAGAACTTAAGATAATAGACTAGAACTTAACATGCAAATGTAAACATCATACAAAATCATGATATCAATAACAAAACTAGACTGCCGTCGTCACACTGGATGTACCAACAGACTCCCCCTTGATGATAGCTTCTAGTTGTTGTTCATTGATCTCAATAGACTATCAGATTCAAAGACTATGAATACCGAAACTAGACAGCTATTGTCACATCGGGTGTATCAACAGACTCCCCCTTGACGATAACTTCTAGTAGATATTCATTGCTCTATATAACTAGGCTTATTTAAGTTACAACCTGCATGGAGTCCCTGCTCAACACACACTTTGACAACTTTCTGATATTTCCTGCCTTCAGATCTCAAATTCTCATCAAAAGAAATTAACTGATCATGAAGTCTGTGTAGGTCATCTTTAGATAGATTGACAAGGAGCAAGGGATCGTAGACTCTCAATATTCTTTGTTTTCCATGACTGCCTCTCCAGTTTCGTTGTCCTCACCGGTTTGTGGCCTAACTTAGTCCATGTCCTACCAGTCAGAGGATTTATTCTTATTTGAACCACAGCTCTTCTACCAACTCTCGGATTAACTTTTCAAATCTTCCAGATCGACCTTCTCTTCTGATTGTTTTTGCCAACACCTCAACATAAGAATCGTCTCCTAGATTTATAAGGTCCTTCCAAGCTAAATCAATCACTTCGCACTTCAAAATCTGATTCATTATTTAGTGCAGATCTCAGCACATCTAGATCTATCACATTCTGATCTTCATTCACAACTTTTTCATTGTCTGACTTCCAGTCAGGTACATCTTAAGGAGTAAACTCTCCTTCCTCAAGATCCTCCCGTTCTAAGTCATCTTCGAAGTCGAACCTCATTTCTTTTTCATCCAACCCTAAAAATGCTCCGATCAGACCTTATCTTCAGTTAATTCTGTCGCCTCAGAATCCTTGTCTTTTCCCTTGTCAGCGGCTATGAACACCGACTCCCCCTGAGGATCAGCAAGCTGAGCAAATTGTTCTCTTGAAAGATCTTCCAGCTCACTGTTCGGGCCATCTTCTTTGATTTCTCTACAATTTCTCCCCCTGAGATGGACAATCTTTCAACAACTCCTCTAGTATAGCCTCCAGATTTGCAATCTGTTGCTGCTGATCAGTCTCTTTCTGATCCAACTGGGCATTAAGATGTTGAAGTTCACGAATTGCCTTTGTCAGTTGAAGAATCTGTACTTCTGTTAAAACTCCAATTCTAACACTATATAGACTTAATCAACACATAAAACAAGTCATAATATGTCAGTCGGACATTAAAATCCATTATTCAATGATAAAAATGCAATGAAACTCTCCATACTTACATTATCTAATGGTTTAGAAGGTAAACTAAACACTAGAATTAAGTTCAAGAGAAACAGTCGTTATCTTTGTTAAACAGTCACAAAATCGTAAGTTTTGAAAAACATTGAACAATTTTCAACTTTAACAACTTATCCCAGACAAGATCTAAATCACCTAAGTTAACTGGTTTGAATAAATCAGAGTTAAACCAATAACCTAGTTTTGAATCAAATTCCAATTAAGAAGTTTACGGAATAACACTTAAATGTTTTAAGAAAACTTTCAGAACAATAAAGAACAGACAATCAAATAAACACAATTATATATCGAAATCTTTATATTACCAAACTCTGATTACAATCACCTCTAATCTGTTTGATTAGACGAAGAACACAAACCGTTCTTAGGGTTTTTCAACCTTAGAGGCTTTAGAAACATAATCAGAATGCAATTACAATATGAATTCTTAGGCACCGAAAATTACATTTGAAAGACCTAGTCTATCTCTATTTATAGCCTTCTGATTTGTTTCCTTGACGAACTGTGATTTCTCTTGTAGTGTCTATATTTGGAAGATCTTCAAATCTGGAAATCTTTGTCACTTCCTGATTTGTAGAACTTTTTGTTATCTTTCTGTTGAGAAGCTTGAACTTCGACTCTGGCAGCTTGAACTTTTGAACTAGCAGTTCGAGCTTTGTAATTACACAGAAATACTACTAACAGTTTGAGAAATCCTAACTAACAGCTTGACATACTTAGATTATTTCCCAACAATCTCCCCCTAACTTAAATTATTAACAAAAGACTTTTAAGTTTCTATACACATAAGTAAATAAGTACAAAGTAAAACTGTTATTCACAAACTAAGGCATCCAAAAACTTACATATTACAACTGTGCAAGCTTCTGCCTTATAGATTTGATGAAGTCTCTTTTAATTTCTTCTGTATTACATTCTATCTTCATTGAGCTCATTTGTTGTAGCCATTTTCTTGATAAATCAAGAAATTCAAAACAATAGAATCTGCTAGATTTGTCTGCAAGTTTGAGTCTATATGTCATGGATTTTGCATATAGATCAAGCTGTACAATCTTCACTTTCTTGGCAGCTTCTATATCCATTCTGGTGGATACTGGATCAATCATGCTTCTAAGATCTTTTATGTTATTTTGAACCCATACTATTGGTGACCTAGAGTGACTAGCTTTCCCAATATTGTGCATTTGAGTTAGCTCATCTCTGGTCATTTTCTGAACTATTTGGATCAGGTTATTATGTAGGTCCCGAAAGGTTCCCAAAGTATATAGCTTTAAGCTGTAGAGGGGGGGGGGGGTGAATACAGCTATTTAAAAAAAACTACACACTATTTTCTCAATGTTTGTATGTATTATCAACAATTTGTTAATTACAAACAAGCTTGAATGCGGAATAGTTCAAGCTGAGATGACAGATACAACAGTATGTTCACTAGTCTAAGACAAACTCAAACTAGTATACAATGAATACACTCACTAAGAAGCACTCACTGTGTTTACAAGACTTAAGGGAACATCCTATGTAAAACAGCTTAGACACACAGATACTGAGTTACACAGAAGGCTTGCATGCATAAAAATCACACTTGCACGTTCACTCTTGGTTTCAGCACTTAGCTTTCTTCACACCTCTTTCCGTCCTTAGAAGCTTCCTTTTATACTCACTTAGAGGATCTAAGAGAAACATCTTCATTGGACGGAATGAAAAAGGAGAAGTCTTGTTGAAAAGACAACATAACCTTTTCTACACTTTTCTGAAAAGCAGACTTGTCTTCATGTGCAGAACTTTTGTCTTTTTACTTTGTCTACTGTTGCATTGCCTTTAACTAATTTAGGAATGTCAACTTTGCGTCTTTCTTCCTTGTAAAGGCCTATTTTGATATAAGAAAAAGGTCTGTCACCCTTTTTCAAATACCCTTTTGTCTTCATGTTACAGAACAGCTTGGGCAGGCTAAGCAGTTCTGTTTTCCACTTTGTCTTCGACTTTGTAAACTGCTCTTGTAGTCAAAAACAATACATGATGACTTGGAAACATATTCCATAAAGTGTTTAGCCTGTTAGAACAGGTTCTGTTCACAAAGAACAGAACACTTTAAAATTGCCCAAGCTGCTCAACAGTGTAGAGCAGCGTAGACAGTTTATGTCCAGCCTGTTCAGCAGACAGAGCAGCTTGGACAAACTGTCTTAGATGCAACACATGCAACATATAGAACAGCTTTAGACTGATATTGCAAATCATTTTCAGGTTTCAATAAGGCATATAACAGGCCTTAAATTCAACCTTCAAATGTATCAACAGGTTTGATTATAAATCTCCCCCTCAGATGTAGAACAGGTTTGACTGAGGCCTTTTTGTGCCTAACAATCTCCCCCTATTTGCAATAACCAGTCTAAGCTGGTCTTATCAAAAATCATTATATATTTTTACAGTACATTTTGCTGAAATGAAATTACAACATTACAGTAAAGTAAAAGATCAGTTTATATATACACTGATTCTTGATTACATTAGAACAACACATGTTCTTACAAGAGTACAACTAATGTACTAAAGTATTTTACAACTAATGTAAAAGCAAAAATTACAACATATGTAACATATAGTACAACTAATGTACATTGGACTGTTTTTGTTGGGAGCAGAAAACGGTAAGCCTGTCCAACTGATGGACAACTTCCATTCTTCACCTACCCAGACGGTAGATGGACTTCATTACAATGGAGAAGGATCCTGAACCATCTTTTCCAGTTCTTCCCTTGTATCCTCAAGTTCCTCAACTTCACTTCTGATAATCATGAACTTGGGATCATTGAGCTATCCTCTTTCATAGAAGCCTCTGAGCCGATCCCAGACGGCTGCTCTCCATTTGCTAGACTGCCTAAATGAAACTGCAAGTCTGAAGGCGGTAAGTTGTCTCAGATCAACTTTGTATAGCTCTGAGGCTCTTTGGAAGCATTTCTTCTGAGTTAGGGGATCTACAAAAAATGCCCCCAGCTCAGGTTCTTCAATAATCTTGCCATCCTCAAACTCTATTCCACTAGGCAGGCTATGATCAACTCCCTTCATTTCAATGGCATAGTCGCCCTGTTCGATCAGTGTAAGGAGTAGCTCCATCTCTGTGTCCTTCCTTGTCCTCCTGGCCTTTATTTTTGGATGTGTCACAAACACACCTTCACTAACTTCCTTAGAGATCAGGCCAAGATCTTTTACTCTTTCCATCAACTTCTTGACATATGCCCTGATTTGTTTAGCAGTTTCAGACTTTGATTCACTCAGGGCAACTGCCAGCTCAATCCACTCCCTGTATCCCATCTGAGCTACATCAGTGTGGTCATAAGTTTCCAATTCTGGGCATGTTGCACCCATCCTTGTTATTTTAAGCTTCCACTGACTGCCTTTCCTTGATACAGGGACAGCTTTTACAATTGCTTCCTTGGCTAGCCTTCTTTCAGCAACATCATGAAACTTTTTCTTAGCCAAGTTGTCAAAGTGGTATTGAGCTCTTGCATGGGGTACTGTTGATTTGGTCACAGAGACCTGAGTACCTTTCTCTACTTCCTTCTCTTTCTCCCCTGCTGATTGTCTGGCAGCTTCCATTATTTTCTTTTGCACTTCCAAAGTAGACATTTTAATTTTCTTTACTTCTTGGAGTGCAAATGATTTAGCAGCTTTAGCAGATTCTTCTTCTTTTCTCAATTCCTCCAGAGCTTGAAGTTGTTCTTCTCTAAACTCAAAGTACTTGTGCATAGGAAGACCCATCTCTTTAGCCCTGGCCTTGTGAAATTGAATTTCTGCCTGCTTCTGCTGCATGGGATCATCAGCTACCTTTTCTTTTCCTTTAGCTGCTGCTGTAGTGACAGCAGCCTCAGGAATTTCCTCTTCTTCTTCTTCAGATAGAATTAAGTGCCTCCTTTTACTGCTAGGCCTGTCCTCAGGAATGACTTCCTCCCCCTTACACTGAGCAGGGTTTGGAGAGACAGCTGAGTAGGCATAGCAGCTTGAGAGGCACCTTCAGCTGCACCTGTTTCAAAGACATCTGCTGGCTGACCAGTGTGAGTTGCAGACACTGGTATCTCCTTAGGAGAAGAAGTATTCTCCCCCTTAGACTTAGTCTTCGAGGCAGATGACTTCTCCCCCTTTGAAGGAGATGAAGCAGCGACTTCAACACCTGGTCTGCCTGAAGACACAAAGTCAGCAGGCTTGCCAGCAGGTTTAGTAGAAGGTTTAGGACCAACAAGGCTAGTCACTAAGTAAGCCAAGTTATCCTTCACCTCAGTAAGCTGGGAAAGACAGGTCTGAAGAGAAGTGGAGTGGGAATCAGCAAGGGTTGTGAGCTTAACAATGTTTTCCCTGTCAGACGCTGTGAACAGCAGAGTTTGCAGCTGTGCAAGATGAAGTTCTAGAGAATCTTGCACATCAGCAAGATCTGATGACACAGAGTTTGATAGGGAGCCAATTAGAGTTTGTAAGCTAGCCAGAGTGGCTGGAATGGTAGAGTTGCAAGAAGTGAGAAGTGTTGACAGCTGTTGGGAAATGGCTGTCATTGAGGACACAGAGTCCTGCTGTATGGAAAGAATAGAGGAAAGAGAGGTGGACACAGTTTGCAGCTGAGCAGTGAGTGCTAACAGTTGTGGAGATTGATCAGGCTGTGGAGTGGTAAGGAAAGAGGCCTTGAACGAATCAAAGAACCCCTGAAGTTGTGCAGACACAGAGTCTGATATGATGGAGGGTAGAGAGTTCATGGTGTTTTCCAAAGAACCAACTTTGTTGGTCAGCAAAGAAAGCTGATCCTTCAAAGGCAGGTCTTTGGGAGATGGAGGTGTATGGGTAGATTGTTTTGAGTGGGTAGATGGAGAAGATGATGATGAAGCTGGTGTTTGAGGATGTGATGGAGATGGAAGAGGGACTTTGGACAGAAGCTCCATAGCCTGGGCAAAAGTAAGATAGCCCAGGTTGGAGGGATCAAGAGGTCCTTTAGCAGCGGCTGTAGCTGCATCACCAGGAGAAGGGGATGATGTTTGGGGCCTTTCAGATGCTGCTTGTGTTGCAACACCCTCATGAAGACCAGTGGTGGTTCCCTCTGCAGTGCCTTGGTCTAAAGGCACCTCATCATTGGGAGATGGGATATGCATTTCAACATCAGCAGTGGTGAAACCTGCTGATGGAATTTGCATGAAGGGAGCAGCCTCACCAGAGGGATGGTGTGATCCCTGAGGTTCATCAGCTTGGGATGTTGGTCCCTCAGCAGCTGTTTGGTGAAAAACAGCTGGATCATGGGGAGCAGAAGTTGAGGCTGAGCTGCTGATTGGTCTATATCAGCAGCGTGGACACCTCGTGCAGACTCAGGGTGTGAGGAGATATGAGTGGGGGACAGTGTGGACACAGTATGGAGAGGAGAGGACTCCTGTCTTTCAATATCCTCAGCCTGTTGGGAGGCTGGGATAGTTGATGTGGGTATCTCCGTTTGTACAACTGGTTCCTGTTGGGAGGAACCAGAGGGTCTAGGCTGACTCTGGGTAGACTCAGATTGGAGTGAAGCATGCTCCAAATGAGCTGAACCTGCTCCCAAAATAGGAGAGGCAGCTGGGGTTGCTTCTTTTTCAACTGAACCCTGTTGAGAGGGAACGGAGGAAGTGGTTTTGTGGGCTGATTTCTTTTTGGAAATTGATTTTCTGTGATAGAGAATGGATGGAGTGGGTGATTGTGGAGAGGGGAGAGGATCTGTTTGGACAGGGTGTGAGACTGGGTCAGGAACAGTGGGGCTGGCCTGTTCCATAGTCTCTTGTGCCACAGAGGCACCAGCCACAAAGGCTTCAGGCTCAACAAATGAACCAGGGTGAGGAGACTGCTCCTCCTCAGCCACAGAGGCTAAAGGAACAGACTTAGACTGAGCTGTTCTGGCCTTCTTTTTCACAGGCCCAGCTTCAGTTGCCAGGGTCATTTTAACAAGCTTGGACCTGGCTTTGGATTTTGTTACGGGAGCAGCAGCTTCTGGATCCACCCTCACATCAGAGGGTCCTTCCACCAAACCTAACAGCCTCCTCATTGGTGTGGATAGAGGAGGCTCATTTTGCAGGACTGGAGTATAATAAACTCTATTCCCTATAACTGGGAATGCAGCAGTCTTAAGTAGAGGTTGAGAGTTATAGAGACGCTCACCACAAACATGTCTGAAAATGAGGCTCAGAAACCTGGGATATCGAACAGCAGCTGGTCTTGACTCTTGCTGCACCAGGTTCCTCAAATTCACAAAAATCCATTTGGCCATGTCCATGGTAGTTCCATCCACAAGCTGCAGAACTACAGGGATTTCATCACGGCTCAGTTGGTCAAAGGAACCAACCTTGCTGCTGAAGCATATCACCACAGAGGCGAATAAGAAGCTGTAGGTAGGAGAGAGGTCCTTCCTGAACAGTGTTGCTCCAATTTTTGGTTCTGCTACACCACAAAGTGCAGCAGATTCTTCATCTGTTCATCTTAAGGCTGTGGTCGATCATATTGTGCAACCACAGGGAGTCGAAGAACTTCCCTGAGCAGATGAGTGTTGATCTCAATGGTCTGAGTCCCATTGAGTATGGTGCCCTTGATGACTTTGGTTTCTGGGATATAGGCACAGGTATACCAGAACTCATACACCATCTCCTGGTACAGGACACCAGGAGATGCAGTCATGGCGTAGTTCAACGGATGAACTTCAGAAACTCCACCATTTGGTCATAGCCCTTCCCCACATAGTTTTTGGGGATTGTGAGGTTGGCAATGTAATTGGTGGGCTTAATGGTCAGCATTGTGGTGATTGATGAGTGTTTGACAACATCCTCACCAACGAACACTGGGAGAAAGGGATTAGGTCTGTGAGCCATTTGGGAATTTTTGAGGTTGAAGAAGCAAAAGACACTTAGTCGATTTTAGGGTTCTTGAGGATTTCTGGAAGTGATGAGGAAGACGAAGATGAAACTGTATTTAGGTATTTATAGGATTTGAATGTGAGTGTGTATGAGAGAGAAGATTTTGGGCGGTTTGATTTGAAGAAGTCGTTAACGGAAAACGGAACGGTTGTCCATGTCAGACCGTTTGTCAGACCACTTGATTTCTTTTTAATCACTTACACACGTAATCCACATTATCCGCAATAATTAAGTTAAATAAAACATTAATTAAGTAACTTAATTGTGAAGAAAGGTAATTAAAATATTTGGTCTTAGCTGTTGGTCAACCCTGTGATGAGCAGAGTCAACACATGTTATTCACTCTTCAAGCTGTTCTCCCTTCAAACTGTGCCTTCAGCCTGTTCTCAGTTGTGAGAACAGGTTGGGTTCAATATTTGAACAGGTTACAAGACAAAGGCTTGTAAGGCAGTGTGAAGGAATGAACAGGTTGAGGATTGGACCATCAGAGCAGGCTGGACTTACAACCTGTTTGTTGTTCAGCCTGTTCTGTGCTCAAGCTGTTCAAGTTTTTCAGAAAAATGCCTAAGTATAGAACATGCATAGCCTGTTCTGTCTAAGCTGTTCTGAGAGACTTGAGCAGTGTGAGACATATAACTTTATAGACCTGAGAGAACACTTAGTCACTCTTATTTAACATGCCCAGCTTGCTGACAAGGTAATTAAACCTTGTTTCATCCAGAGGTTTGGTGAAAATGTCTGCAAGCTGTTCATTTGTGGAAATAAAACTTACCTCCACATTACCTTTCTGAATGTGATCCCTGATGAAGTGATGTCTGACTTCAATATGCTTTGTTCTTGAATGAAATACTGGATTGTTGGAGATGGCTATGGCACTTGTATTATCCCACAGAATAGGAGTTTTCCTATACACAAGCCCATAGTCTTCAAGCTGATGCTGCATCCACAGAATCTGCCCACAGCAGCTTCCCGCAGCAATGTACTCAGCTTCAGTAGTAGAAGTGGACACTGAGTTCTGCTTCTTGCTACTCCAACTAATCAACTTTCCACCAAGGAGTTGACATCCACCTGTTATGCTTTTCCTATCTAACCTGCAGCCTGCAAAATCAGAATCTGAATATCCTGTTAGTTCAAGACTTGAGTCTTTGGGATACCAAAGACCCAAACCTGGTGTACCCTTCAGGTATCTGAAGATTCTTTTAACAGCAGCTAGATGAGATTCCTTTGGATCAGCTTGGAACCTAGCACATAAACAGGTGGCAAACATAATATCAGGTCTACTAGCAGTTAAGTATAGCAAGCTCCCAATCATGCCTCTGTAAGCTGTTACTGAAACAGCTTTGCCACTTGCATCAGCATCCAATTTCACATTGCTTTGCAGCATGTTTCTTCCAAACCTTTTCTTGTTGAACCTTTTGACAAGCATAGCTATCATTTGCTCATCATCTTGTTCAGCAAGATCTGCAGTATCTTCTTCATCTAACACCTCCTCCTTGTCATCATCCTGTTGATCAGGTTGAGTGAACACATCACTCACCTGATTTACAGGCTGTCTCACATTAGCCACAAAGGCTGCACCTCTTTTGGACATTTCCAAGGCATTTCTCTTTTGTTGCCTTGACTGTTCGTCATTCAGTAAGGATCCATACAGATTGACCAGATCCATACTTCTGATAGTACCTGAGTTCCTTAGAATTGTTGAGAAGTAGTTCCACTCTTCAGGTAGAATGTCCAGAAATTTATTTACCAGGGTAAGACTATCCTTAGTGATCCCAACAGCCTTGAGATCATTCACTAAGGCAGTAAACCTGGTGTAGGTTTCAGTGAGAGTCTCCTTTGGTTTAGCAAAGAAGAGTTCATACTGTCTAACAAGATTGTTAATCCTGTTGTCCAGTGTGATTGTGGGTCCATCATAGACTGTACACAAAGTATCCCACATCTCTTTTGCTGTCTTCATTTTCTCAACCTGTTTGAACACATCATCAGGAAGAGAAATGACCAGGTTGTTCCTGGCCTTTGCATCCAGAGCCACCAGTCTCTTGTCTTCATCAGACCATTGAGCTTTAGCTTTCTCAAAGGTCCTGATTTCAGGAGCAGCTCCTTCAACCGCAGGAGTTATGGTAGTAACAGAGGTTGGCACATAGGGACCCTCCATCACTATCTCTGGTAGTTGTACATCCAGATTCTCTAAATAGAGCATCATTCTGCACTTCCAACCAGAGAAGTTTTGATGATTAAATTTTGGATGTTTGCCCATAGAGCCATTGTCATAGTAAGAAGAATTTGCAGCACTGTTGTCCATGGAAACTTGGGAGAATGAGAGATCTAGAATGACACACACTCTAAACTGCTCTGATACCAGTTGTAGGTCCCGAAAGGTTCCCAAAGTATATAGCTTTAAGCTGTAGAGGGGGGTGAATACAGCTATTTAAAAAACTACACACTATTTTCTCAATGTTTGTATGTATTATCAACAATTTGTTAATTACAAACAAGCTTGAATGCGGAATAGTTCAAGCTGAGATGACAGATACAACAGTATGTTCACTAGTCTAAGACAAACTCAAACTAGTATACAATGAATACACTCACTAAGAAGCACTTACTGTGTTTACAAGACTTAAGGGAACAGCTTATGTAAAACAGCTTAGACACACAGATACTGATTTACACAGAAGGCTTGCATGCATGAAAATCACACTTGCACGTTCACTCTTGGTTTTAGCACTTAGCTTTCTTCACACCTCTTTCTGTCCTTAGAAGCTTCCTTTTATACTCACTCAGAGGATCTAAGAGAAACATCTTCATTGGACGGAATGAAAAAGGAGAAGTCTTGTTGAAAAGACAACATAACCTTTTCTGCACTTTTCTGAAAAGCAGACTTGTCTTCATGTGCAGAACTTTTGTCTTTTTACTTTGTCTACTGTTGCATTGCCTTTAACTAATTTAGGAATGCCAACTTTGCGTCTTTCTTCCTTGTAAAGGCCTATTTTGATATAAGAAAAAGGTCTGTCACCCTTTTTCAAATACCCTTTTGTCTTCATGTTACAGAACAGCTTGGGCAGGCTAAGCAGTTCTGTTTTCCACTTTGTCTTCGACTTTGTAAACTGATCTTGTAGTCAAAAACAATACATGATGACTTGGAAACATATTCCATAAAGTGTTTAGCCTGTTCACAAAGAACAGGTTCTGTTCACAAAGAACAGAACACTTTATAATTGCCCAAGCTGCTCACCAGTGTAAAGCAGCGTAGACAGTTTATGTCCAGCCTGTTCAGCAGACAGAGCAGCTTGGACAAACTGTCTTAGTTGCAACACATGCAACATATAGAACAGCTTTAGACTGATATTGCAAATCATTATCAGGTTTCAATAAGGCATATAACAGGCCTTAAATTCAACCTTCAAATGTATCAACAGGTTTGATTATAAATCTCCCCCTCAGATGTAGAACAGGTTTGACCGAGGCCTTTTTGTGCCTAACGTATTATACTCCTCTTCTGGACCAGCTTCTCTTTTAATTAAAAAATGATATACCAGATCAATATTGTCCATTGATTTGGCATACCAGTATGTAATTGGAGGTTTGGAGAAGACAAGTTGATCAAGGGCCTTTTCGATTTCCATTGCTTTCTGTAATTGTTGATCAAACATAACCCTTTTGACTTGGTCAAACTTTGCCTGCTGAATGACTTCTTGTCACACCCCGTTACCCCGGTTGGCAATGAAGCGTGACGTCGCGGAAGCGTAACCATAATCATAACGAACGACCACTATATGGACGTTTCTAAAAAATACATTAATTTAACTTCAAATATAAATATTGTTTTACATAACCAAAATACAGCGTAAGTAGTTCTTAAAATACAAAGATTTAAATATACAATTTAGTTTATCAGGAAAGATGCAAATCATTCTCCGAGTTTGAAAATGATGCGACACCAAAATGAACGGAAGCCTTGGAATGCTTCCGATAAATGCGCATGCCTTAATCACCTGAAAATACATGCTAAAATACGTCAACAAATTGTTGGTGAGCTCATAGGTTTACGCGAAAAGACCAGTTGTATGGACATTATCAGATGAGTTGAATTTATAAAATCATAAATTCCGTGTATGTATTACATAAACCATCATGCAACCGAAGCTTAATTAAAATGAGTTTGCCCTGTGCAGTATTCCCATATGTAATACCGTGTGTTGAATATATATGCACTCGCTGTTAGCCGACCCGAACTAACCCGAATGGGGGACATGACTCCCAGTAGATCTATCCACAATATATTCGCGCTTGCAAATAAATGCAATTAACGGTTCATGATTTGAGGGCTGATGGATCCAAACATGTAATACATATAAGAAATAAACAGTTTTGATGTCCATATGAAAACAGTGCATGTATTTCCACCCCAATAGATAGTGAAAATAGGGGCTATGAAGACTCACCGAGCTTGTGATGGCAAAATACGCGCAAAAATGCAAGTTTGCATTGTTTGATGGGTGATGAAACCGGATGTGTTTAACCGAGTCCTAAATGATAATAAGGACTTAATATCTCTAATATATATTAATATGTATATTTATAGATTTTTATGTCTTAAATCACCCAACATTACAAGTTTATAAGTAAAACCCTCTTAAAACGTCAAGTTTATATACATATATATATATATATATATATATATATATATATATATATATATATATAATTTTCCAGCTTTTTTGAAGGTTTTTCGGCCTACTTTGAGGCTGTTTTTGACCAAGCTACAAAACGTTTTAGGCTTTGGTTTTCTTGGACATTAAACTACTATATAATAAGAATTTTTAAAGTCAAGAACGGCCATTTTTCGAGATGTTTAGGTTGGGGAAAAAGCTTGTTGAAAACCCTATGTTGACCATTTTTGAGCTGTCAAAATTTCGGTTTCCCAAATAATTTCTGGGGGTCTTAAACTCCAAAATAAAATATGAAAACTTCCAGAGCCTTAGTTAAGACATAGATCTAACTTTTGAGACAAGAATCAACTCATTTCTTTAAGTTATGAATTAGTTATGATTTTTCAAAGTCGATGTAAATTTTCTGCCGAAAATCCGTAGTTTATAAACTTGAAATAACTAGTGATTCTTGTTGTTTATTCAAAGACTACTTGTATAAAAGGTTACGAAATACATTTATATAAATTATTTTCATAATATTTAAGCTTACATTATGTGTTTATATATTTATAAACACATTTGAAGAAACAATCTTTAAAACAAAACTAGTTATTTATAAACTTGAGTTTTAAGGAAACTTGTTGTTGTTGGTGATTATATACATTATGCAAGACTTGTAACAACTTAAATAAAAGAAGTAATAAGATAGTTTTTTTTACTTACTTTGATGTATTAAAAGAATGCAAATGAGTAGGAGTTGAGTTCTTGAATTGTTGCATCAAAGAAACACTTGAAGAACTTCAAGAAACAAAAAGATGCAACTTTGGTGTTCTTGGTTGCTCTTGGCCTATTTTTTTGAGAGAAAAGATGAGAGGATTTTGATCTTTCAAGGTGTGAATGAAATGAGAAATGAGTCCTCTATTTATAGAAGAGAATTGGTCTTGCAAATGATGAAAGAAAAGGTGGTGTTTAACACTTTACCAATATGTTGGAAAAGTAGAAAAAGTGAAGAATTCTTTTAAATATTTTTATTGAAAGTCAAAGGGGACACAAAAGTGTGTTCCTCTTTTGTGTTGGCTGATTTTTATGGTATAAAAATGATGTATTTTTGTTTTTATTTTTTTGTATAAAAGTATTTAGAATGTATTCTTGTATTTCCCTTTTTATATACTTTTGGATGCATTGTTTTAATGAATTGTTTTAGTCTTGCATAATTAATGTTAAGTAAGTGTATTAGTGTATGATTAGTGTCACTAATCATAATTTAATTATGTACTTAGTTGAATTAATCCATCATATCGTAAATCGATCGGATTAAGTTTTCCAATTCATCGCACCGATGAATTTGATTCTAATTGAGTTGAATTTCTTCATGAACCTTGTTAATCACTTTGATTAATTTCTAATGACCACAGGTTAGGTTATAATTGGCTATTAAATACTAATTAGGTCGTAGTTGTTAACCTGGTTTAAGGCCGGATGTTACAGTCTCCCCCTGTTAAGGGAATTTCGTCCCGAAATTTTATCTTGTTTTCTCAGGGGTCTTGTTACTTAAGATTAGGTGAGGGTATCTTTGGTTAATCTAGCCTTTGCATGCCTAAGTGAATTCTGTTCCATATCTAGAATTCCATCTGACCTTGAGGATGGGTATACAACTGTGCTTCATTCCTTTGACCTTACAGTCCATGATTTCAACCGGCTCTTTGATGAAGCAAAGTTTATCAGTTAGCTGGATCTCTTCCAAAGGGGTAACAAGTGTTTTATCTAACAAACACTTCTTTAGATTTGATACGGGGAAGGTATTGTGCACGCTGCTAAGCTCTGGTGGTAGCTCTAGACGATAAGCTACTAGTTCAATTCTCTTTAAGACTTTGAATTGTCCAATGTAACGAATGTTTAGTTTCCCTTGTTTCCCAAATCATACCACGCCCTTCCATGGTGAGACTTTCATCAGTACTCTTTCTCCTAATTGGAACTGAAGGGATTTTCTCCTTACGTCTGCATAGCTTTTCTGACGATTGTGTGCAACTTTTTAGTTGGTTCCGCATATGTACTATCTTTTCGGTAGTTTCCTGAATGATCTTAGGGCCAGTGATTTGGCTATTTCCTACTTCTTCCCTATAAATCGGCGATCGACACTTTCACCGGTAGAGGGCCTCAAACGGAGCAGCTTTAATACTCGAGTGATAGCTATTTGTAGTATGATAATTCCACAAAGGCAAATGAGTATCCATTACACAGGCTCTTAATGTATGTTCTAGGGTTTGGATTGTTCTATTATTCTGACCATTGGTTTGAGGGTGATATGTGGTACTCATGTCCAAGTTTGTATCCAAAGTTTGCTGTAATAATTGCCAAAAACCTAGATGTAGATCTGCTATCCGTATCCGAAATGATTATAATAGGCACTCCGTGTCCGGAGACGACTTCCTTTAGGTATGTTTGGACTAGCTTATTCATTCTGTTGTTCTTCTTGATTGGTAGGAACGCGCGGATTTTGTTAGGTGGTCGACTACTACTCAAATGGTTTCTGATGTTGGCTTAACTTTGGAGCATGTTAGGAATTTGTTGACATATGTGGCAATGTCATCCTTCATGATAGGCCACCCGTATAGCTCCTTAAGGTCATGATACATTTTATCGGATCCGGGGTGAACGACATATCTTGGTTTGTGTCCATCATCCGTAACCAGTTTTCTTACTCTAACAAAAACAGGGTAACTAGACTCTATTCAAGAAGTATCGATTTCCATTAACCCTTATCCCAAACTATTTATCCATTCCGTGCAGGGCTTCATTTTTCATATTTTCCTCCTTAACAGCTTCTACTTGTGCACAATGAACTAAGAAAGGAATGTTTGGTTGAATGGTTATAACTAGGGCTGGTACTCTTAACGGCTTAACTCGTTTCTTTCGGCTCTGAGCGTTTGCAACCACATTAGTTTTCCTCAGGTGATAACGAATTTCACAGTTGCAATCACTTATTAGCTCTATCAACGATGCTACCTCATATTTGACTCTTTCTGGTTCAAGATGTGTTGGAGGCTCTTATGGTCTGTGAGAGTAGTACACTTCTTACATTACAAATAATGTCTTCAAGTTTTAAGGATAAAGACTACTGCCCCATGATCTAGATCATGCTTTGTGTAATTCACCTAGTGAACCTTAGGGTTTCATAAAGCATAAGCTATAACCCAATCTTTCTAGATCAACCCATTGTGTGGAACGTCACACTAATCTACAAATTTCTTGCTTCTCTCGGGTAGGGACAAAATAAGCGCGCTGCACAGTTTGTGCTTTAATAACTGAAATGATGTCTTCTGATCCTCGCCCCAATCATACTTAATGTCTTTTAGAGATCTGTTGATCTTTGAGACACTTGTGATAAATGTCTATAATAAGCGGAAGGTCTTAAGGACTGACGTATCTCTATGAGGGTTCTAGGAGTTGACCAAAACTTGATAGCCTCGATCTTTGCGGGGTCGACTTGGATTCCTTTACTATTGATCACGTGACCGAGAAATCTTACCTATCTTAGCCAAAAGTCAAACTTAGAATGCTTGGCATATAATTGTTATTTCTTCAACAAGTCTAGAATCAGTCTTAATTGTTTGCTCGTGCTCCTCCTAGTTTCGGGAGTAGATTAAGATGTCATTCATGAATACAATCACGAATTTGTCTGGATAAGGTTTGCACACCCGATTTATGAGGTCCATGAGTACCGTTGGGGCACTGGTTAATCCAAACGACATTAATAGGAATTTATGATGACCGTAACGGAATCTGAAGACTGTCTTTGGAATATCTTTCTTGCGAACTCTAATCTAATGATAACCAGACCTTAGGTCGATCTTCGAATAGAAGCTTAATTCTTGGAGTTTGGTCAAACAAGTCATTGGTCCTTGTCAGCGGGTATCGATTCATTTAGTTTATTTAGCTCTTGGTAATTGATGCACATTCTGAAGGTTCCATCCTTCTTCTTTTTGAACAAAACTGGAGCTCCTCCAAAGCGAGGAACTCGGTTTGATAAACCTTTTATCTAAGAGCTCCTACAGTTGGTTGGACGATTCTTACACTATTGATGGGGCTATCGGCATGGTAATCGAGCCACTGGTACCGCACCTGATACTAGGCCGATTTTTGAATTTGACTTGCCTCGATGTTGGGAGTTCAGGTAAGTGTTTTGGAAAAACTTTGGGGTAACCATAAATAATAAGGATATTTTCGAGCCGCTTTTCCTTTGGCTCCCTCTCTGTCAACACTTCGGGGTCCTATTGCTGGAGATGATGCTTACTTTGGTATTTCTTGCTTTGCCTTGGACAGTAAGGACCTTCTTATTGGCTAAAGGTATATGAACCGTCTTCTTGTTGCACACTATTTCCGCACGATTTTTCTATAGTCATTCCATGCCTATGACCACGTCAAAACTACCCAGTTTGACGTGCATCAAGTCTGTTTTAAAGAGTTGGACTACTGATTCTAAGGAGCATCCTCGACTTATATTATTTGTCTTAAGCGTCTTAGTGTCATCAACCTCAATAACATAAGTAGCACTTAATGGCGTAAGGATGGAATTTATCTGCTTAGTGAACTTAGTGGATATAAAGCTCCTATTAGCACTGATATCAAATAGTATAAAAGCATTAGTGGTATCTAAGAGGATAAGTCTATGGGTTTGAAATTTCTTAGGCAGATAGTCATAGCTACATATCATCATACACAGATTTATAGGTAACTTAATTCTTCATTAAAGTGCTTGATACCTAATCTTTATACATGATATGGTCGGTATTTTCTGATAAGTTTTCAATCATAAAGATACATCAGATAGTAAAACCAAGAGAAATACTATAAAATGGTAAGAGGGTACTAAGTATGAGATACCTCATCGTACTTCAGTGCGTTAAGTTGTCGGGTTAGCTCTGCATTACGGCTTTGCGCTCTGCTAAGCGCCGTCATAATTCGTCGGTTCCGTCTTGATGGATCGCCTAGGTATTCTAGTTGGCCTAATGTATGTTGGAGTGTTGCCTCCTACTTAATCCTCGTAGAGGTCTCACCGACCCCCTGGCGGATTTTTCGTAGTTGGCAGTCGTTTCAGGAGGCCCTTGCCACCAACACTTAGAATTTTAGGTGCATTATGTGTGAAAGCCTAAACACTTAGAGTTTGTAACGACTGGGCTAATTTTCGTCACTTTGAACCTATGCATCTAAGATTTAACTCTTTTTCTGATATTCTCTTTTTTTTTTTTTTGAGTTTTTATGGTTTTCTCTCTTTTTTCTTTTGTTTTTCATAAGTAAAAGCAAGAAAATAAGATAACCTACTAACTTACTAAAAATAGAAACTATACTAATTTAGCAAACTTACTATAAAAAGAAAGAAAGAGTACAGCTATAAACGGAAATAAAAGTTCTACTAAGGTCAATTTACTCTGGGTTGCGCATTCCATTTAGTTGAATCAAATATTCAAACCGTGACTTATCAAAGGCTTTGGTAAATAAATCAGCATTATTATCGTCCGTTGCCACTTTTACCAACTTGATTAAGTTCTTTTTAGCACAATCACGTATAAAATGATGCCTTATGTCTATGTGCTTTGTTTTACTGTGTTTAACTGAATTATTTGTTATAGCAATTGTAGATTGGTTATCTATCCTAATAGGAGTTTGAGTGTAAGCCAAAGCGTAATCCCGCAATTGTTGTTGTATCCACAGAACCTGTGAACAGCAACTACCAGCAGCAACATACTCGGCCTCGCACGTTGACACGGCTACCGACGTCTGTTTGTTGCATTGCCAGGAAACGAGTCTCCCTCCAAGGAATTGACAACCTCCAGTTGTTGACTTGCGCGTCAAGCTGCATCCTCCGTAGTCTGAATCCGTGAACGGCTCCAACTCTAGATCTCCCTCCGCGTGATACCAAAGTCCCAGCTTCGGTTTCGACTTGAGGTATCGTAGAATCCGCTTCACAGCTTTCAAATGCATCTCTTTAGGATTAGCTTAAAACCTAGCACAAATACACACAACAAACATGATGTCAGGTCTTGAAGCAGTTAAATACATAAGTGATCCAATCATGGCCCGATATAACGTCGGATCCACATCGGTATCACTTTCAGTACCCGGTCCGAGATTGTGATTCACTTGAATCGGCGTGCTGAAATGGGCTGTCAGTTTCGTCCCTTCCATCCCTAAGCGGTCTAATATGTCGTAGACATACTTCCTCTGATGGATAAACATTCTTTCCTTCTTCTGGTCAACTTGCAACCCCAAAAAGAAATTCAACTCACCCATAGCACTCATCTCGAATTTCGACTTCATCACCTTCTCAAAATCCTTGCAAATTTGTTCGTCTGATGATCCAAAGATGATATCATCGACGTACACTTGTACCAAGATGAAGTGTTCTCCCTTTTGCTTAACGAACGGCGTACTATCTATCCTACCCCTTTCAAACCCGTTCTCTAACAGATGGTTGGATAAAGTCTCGTACCACGCCCTTGGTGCTTGATGCAATCCATACAGAGCCTTATCTAATCGATATACTCTGTCTGGATATTTTGGATCTGTAAATCCGGGCGGCTGTTCTACATATACCAGTTCCTTCACTTTCCCATAGAGGAAAGCACTCTTAACATCTAGTTCATATACCTTAACTCCCTTGAAGGAAGCAAAAGCCAGAAACAAACGAATTGCTTCTAGCCATGCTACTGGCGCAAACACCTCAGTGTAATCGATCCCTCCTCTTGGTTGAAACCCTTTACAACTAACATAGCTTTGTTGCGAGTGACTATACCTTGATCATCTCTTTTGCACTTAAAAACCCATTTGGTTCCTATGCCAATTTCCCCTCGAGGTAATGGAACTAACTCCCACATTTCTAGTTTCCTAAACTGAGAGAGTTCTTCCTGCATCGCTTCAACCCAGGAGTTATCCTTTAGTGCCATTCGCACATTTTTCGGCTCTACTTGCGAGATGAAACAAGAATAGAGGCAGGTATGATAGGCCTCGGAGTCATTTATCAACGACAACAGCACAGTGTTGTTATTTAAACTACTCATAGTCCTCACACCCTCATTAGGATTTCCTATGATGCTTTCTATAGGATGGTTCTTGTTGAATCTTAGATGTCTCTATCTCGTCAACTCTCAGATTATCTCCTAAGTTAGATCCTATTTCACCTAATGGGAGAACAACCTCAAATTCCACATTTTCATCCTCGTGGACAGTTTCCTCAGAGTTGGAATTTGTTGTCTGAGTTTGATTCTCAGTTGACGGTGCTTCTGGATCAGTGACTTCTGGAGATCCATCTTCAGTCGAAATAGGCTCGGATGTGGATTGAAATGTAGTTCTCGGAAAGGTATGACCTTCGTCATTCAGATTCAACGTCGCCATGTCCTTTTCGATCGTACCTGCATTTTCATCCAAAGGACTGTTAAATGACTCAAACAATTTATCATAGTCAAATATCCATTCCGGACCTGTTTGGGGTTCATGTGTATAACTTGTGACTTCAATGTTATACACAATCTCTACTGTACCATTAGTTTTGTTAAAAACCTGTTTGTTTGGTGAGTTCGGCACATAACCTAGGAAGTATCCTTCGTCAGCCTTTTCAACAAACTTAGGTTGATGTTTTGTTCGCAATAAAGTACATGGTACCCCAAAACGGTTCGAAGCCAGTTAAATTAGGTGGCCGTTTATTCAAAATTTCATAACAGGTTTTGTTCAAAGATTTGACAGTTAGGACCCGGTTTAAAATATGACATGCCGTATTCACTGCCTCCCCCCAAAACATGGTAGGAAGCTTTGAATCCGAAAGCATAGTCGTAGGTGCCTCAATCAATGTCCTGTTCTTTCGTTCGGCCACCCCATTTTGTTGTGGCTCGTAGGGAGCACTAAATTGATGCATTATGCCCTTTGATAGGCAATATACACCAATTACAGTGTTTTTAAATTCAGTTCCATTATCGCTACGAATCCGTTTAACCCGTGTTCCATAGGAATTCTCCACTTGGTCTAAAAACCCGATGAGCTTGGAAGCCGTCTCGTCCTTTGTACCTAGAAAGAAAACCCAAGAAAATCGTGAGTAATCGTCAGTGATAACCAAACAGTACCAACTACCACCTATACTCCTTTTGTTGATTGGTCCGAAGAGGTCCATATGCAGCAAATCGAATGTGGTAGTGATGGAGTTCTGAGTCTTGGACTTGTGCGCCTTCTTATGTTGTTTGCCCTTCTTGCAAGGTAGACACTTATCCTCGAACTGAAAACTCTTCATAGGCACACCTTGCACCAACCCATTTTTCGTTATATAGTTCATTTTTCTTAGGTGCAAGTGGGCCATGCGTCTGTGCCACAAAACGGATTCAGTCTCCTAAGCTTTAGACAATAAACAGATTGGACCCATCGATGATTCCGGCTTGTTCATATCGAGCATGTACAAGTCATTCTTCCTTGGTGCCCACATCAATATCTACTCTTCAGGAATCTTGAATCCCGGTTTTAGCACTAACGCTTCAGTGTCAGTGAACAACACTGAATTCTTCTTCTCACAGATTTGAGAGACACTAATGAGATTGTGAACCAGTTTATCAACGTGATAAACTTGATCCAACTTGATCGTCCCATTAGTGACCACTCCAGTACCCGTGATGTTTCTTCCCTTGTTTCCCGCGAATGATACAAATCCCCGATTCCCACCCTTGAAGTCTGTAAGGAGACTTCTTTCCCCTGTCATGTGCCTGGAGCATCCACTGTCGACGAACCATTTGTTGTTTGGACCTGTGGTTATCTCCTGCACATGAAAGAAAATAGGTTAGTTATGACGGGGAACCCAAGCCATAACTGACTTGGTTATACCATTCTCGTCCACATACTTTATCTCTTTCAAATACCCATCTCGCCTTTCAGGTGACTTGGGTCGTTGAACTGGAGTTTGTTGTGGTGCCGAGTGATGTAAGTTCACTCTTTGCCTTTGAGTAGGCATTTGTTGTGGAGCTCTTGAATAATTACGATTATATTGCATTTCAGATTGAGATCCCTGAGCTCTAACCGATGTGTTATCTCTAACAGGAGTGTGTGACCTAACCGGAGTGTATGCTCTGCTAGGTGTTGTGCTCCTATATTGTTGTTGAGGTCCAGACCTAGATTGATTAATGACTCGATTTGGTGAAATAGTCCTAATCACCTCTTTTGGTCCAACCTTCATCGGTATTTGTTTCACAACTTGTTTTGGTGTAGCTTGCCCAGTTTTCTCGGTACTCTGAGAACTACTGCTGCTTGCCACATTTGTTGATGGCTTAACTTGTGATGGCTTCCCTATCTTAGGTGTAATGTCAATTTTCCTAAGCGGACAGTTAGAAGCAACATGCCCCTTTTCATGACATCTAAAGCAACATGCCCCTTTTCATGACATCTAAAGCAAGATATCTGGTTCTTTTTGTGCATCTATAATGACTGGTTCATCATCCTGGTCATTAAAATCAATTTTATGTTTTCCTACAGGTGCTTCACTAGAGGAGGACACAAATTTGACTTTCTTAATCTTGACAGTTGTATCAGTCACCTTAGATGTATTTTCTTTTACAGGCTCAGACACTGGTGCAGGTATTTCCTCTATGTCTACTGATTTCTCAGTTTTCTCCTGAGGTTTAGGCACACAGTTGGCATTAAAAGGTGGAGGAATCTCATGAAATCCCAAACCTACAGGTTTCTTAGATTGGCGTTGAGCATCTAAAACTTTCCCTAGGTTCAGACTTGAGTTCCTAAACTTTTCTAGCTTACTATTAGCCTCAGCTACCTTCACCTTAGTTTCAGCTAGCTCTACTTCTTTGATCTTAAGAACTTTGGTGAAGGCCTCTACATGCTCATACATCAGTTCTAATCTAACACACTACTCACTTAGCTTGTCTTTTAGAACTATGACATCTTGTGCATCTGCCTTAAGCTTATCCCTAAGATCTTGCTTAATGTCAATCGGGCTAGCATTATCAGATTTTAATGATTCATTTTGAGCAGATATTTTTTTATGTGATTCCAATACTAAGTTTAACCTATCGTTAGAAGTAGCACATAAAGCACACAAATCATGGAAAAGAGAGAAATTCAGACTTACCTTTGTGTGATCTGTTTCTACGTTGGCCATTTGTGCGGCAAACTCTAGAAGCGTCTGATCATCCGACTTTTCCACCCACATCGGACTACTTTCTTGTTGACTGCTGTCCCTTGTGCTCTGCTCTACTCCTTCACATCCACTCTCAGTGACTTCAGCCATAAAGGCTCTAGCATTAGATTCTAGATGTGAGCTCCAGTCGTAAGTACCGTCCAGCTGTCTGTCTGATGTGACGTTAGATAACAGACCCACTACGTTTGCTTGACTGGATGTTGAACTCGGAAGATATCTCTGTTGAGATTGGTTCTGATACTGTCCTTGATTCTGATTCTGCCCTTGGTAATTATCTTCCTTCGGTCTCTGACACTCCCTGGCGAAGTGTCCCAAACCTTGACAGTTATAGCATTTGACCTTGGATTTATCAAAGCCAATTCCTTTGTTGTTCATGTTCAAATTTCTTCCCGTGCGCTTGATGAATCGCTTAACCCGTTGGGTTACCATGGCCAGTTGCCATTTGAGATCCATCTCCTCAAGGTCGACAGGGTCTACCTGATCGTAATCTTCATCCCAGAGTGCAGGATCGTTTATTTTATCCTGAACGCAGTTTCCATACGCGGCCACAAATGACGCCAATAAATTCAAATGCTCTTCGGCCGATTTAGCGCTCATGGGCATCTTAGAGTAGCCCGAAGATGTTGAAGCAGGTGTTGCCTGATGTTGCTGTTCTTCCGGTCTTCCAAACCCTAAGAAAGCTCTATTTAGTGCGTCGTTAGGCTCTGCTGGTGACGACGTTTCTCCGGTGAAGAAGGCGGTAGCAGTCTTCATATCAGCTGCCACTGAGGGTTTTGATTTTCCAAAATACATGGCTGGATTTTGGACTTGTTCATAATCCGTTTCGGCCTTCAGTTGCTCGAAATGATAAGCCCTCAGTGTTCTCACTACATCCTCCAGAGATTGAGTATAGTACTTATCCTCATCAAGCTTAATCATAGCCACGTACATCGTCCATTTGGCTGGTAAGGCATCAAGAAGCTTATTATTCTTTTCTGTATCGCTATACTCAATGTCATGACTCTCTAGCTCTGTCAGTAGATGATAAAAGCGTGTGATGGTGTCGTCCAGCTTTCCATCTTTCAAAGCCTTGAAAATCGCAAATTGCTGTTTCAACAACTCCATACGCTTCCTCCAAACCCTCGGATTACCCTCACACCTCTTTTCCAGCGTCTCCGAAAGCTCCTTAGATGTCGTTTGATTGCGGAATGTGTGTAGAATGTCTTGAGGTAACGCCACTCGTATGATATCGTATGCGCGGTTCTCAGCTTCAAACAGCTTTTTGTCATCGTCCTTCATTTTCGAATACGTGACAACCTTCTGTCTCCCCTCTATTTCAGCAGTTGGTGGAATGTATCCCTCGTCGATACATATCCACATTCGCATGTTGTTGAACCGCACAAAATCGGCAAACCGATCTTTCCACCAATAATAGTCTTCAAGTTTCATCAGCTTAGGCGGAGTATTAGCTTTCCCGACCTCATGATCCATTTCCAGAAACCGTCGAAGATTTGTCATGGTTTCAAAGGAAATTGAATTTTTGACTTAAAAAATTTAATTCGAAATTAATTTAAGTTGATTCTTTCGAATTTAGGTAAATTCGAATATAATTAAGGTTAAACCTATTTGGGATTTGTAAGGTCTACCACTTCAAGATCTATCTAGACGCGGATCCGTTAACGAGTGCGGAATCCTCGTTGACGGTTAGACGGACAACTCTCAACCAACGGAAACACGGAGACTATTAGACGCTGAACGAACGACACACGAACGATCCTACGAACTAATTCTCTCCGAAACGGGACTCACCTAGCTGATAAACTCGAGATCGCCTATCGCTTAATTCCTCACGAATTCTGCCAAAGGTCTGCTAATCATTCGAGTCTATCCCTAATTATAGACCCTGATTCGAGTCTGTTGTGGGCCAACCTCGAATCTGGCCTAAGGCCCATTCGAATCTGTCCATCTGACAGATTCGAATCTAACCCATTCGAATCTAAGGATACATTCGAATCTATCACAGATTCGAATGCCTTCCTTAACCTATTCGAATCTAGCCAAAACACTTAAACACCTAAGTGTTTGAAACTTATGATATTACCTTATGACTGATTTTATCTTTGAGCTTTATTTTTGAACTTCTTGTAATATGTTACATCAAGTTCAAACATACAAACAATGATAAAAATCAATCATACATAATATATATACCAAACATATGCTAAATCACAATGTAAGACAACTTAGACTGCTATCGTCACACGGGATGTACCAACAGACTCCCCCTTGACGATAGCTTCTAATAATTCACACATTTGATTTAAGAACATGGTTTAATATTGATTCAAAACACTACCAGCATACAGACCTTTTTCAACACATACCTTGACCACATTTTCATACTTACTCGCTTCAGCATCCATATGTGCGTCACTGGAAATCTTACAGTTATACAAGATCTGCAGGTCTTCTTTAGATAGGTTCACCAGGTGAAGCGGGTCATAGACTCTAAGAATAACTTTTTCTTCTAAGTCTTCCATAACCGCTTCCCCAGTTTCCGTGTCAGCATACCACCACTTCAGATTCTTCAGAATGTTTTGTGGCATTGGCTTGAGCGGTACCTTCCTAAGACATCTGGCAGGCTTATAATGAATCCTCATCCAAGGTCGACCAGTTAGAGGGTCAATACGTGATGGATCCTCTACTCTTTTCCCAACTCTTGGACTCAGCCGCTCAAATTTCCTCGATCTTCCCTCCTTTCTTATAATTCTTGCGATAACGTCCGCATAGGGATCATTGCCAATGTTTATCAGATCTTTCCATGCTAAATCTGCAATTTCAATCTTTGGCAGGGAGTTGAACGCTTTTAAGGTTCGCCTCATGTACTGAAGCCCGTCTTTTCTCTTTATTATAAATAGCTGCAGTTC
>JAANYP010008172.1:0-93852 GCA_020465985.1 Centrapalus pauciflorus
ATAAACACCAAGACCCTAAAGAAGAAAATGATTCGCGACAAGTGTCGGGGAATTCGAAAGAGTTTTCCGAGTTTATGGAATTCATGAAGCAGCAAACCATGGTTCAAGCGAAAACTATGGAGATGCTTGGAAGGCAGATGGGACAAATTGCAGAATCCCTAACTAAACGAGAAGAAGGGAAGCTTCCAAGCAACACCACAGTTAACCCATCGCACCACCATGGAAAAGAGAAGAAATATGAAGTCAATGAAGTGAACGAAGTTAATAAAGTCACTACCCTTAGGAGTGGAAAGGAAGTAGATAATAAAATAGAAATGCCTAAGGAGAGTGAGACTGACGACGAGGTAGAAATTGCTTATGAAGAAGAACCACCCAGATCGGAGTCAAAGGTAGAAACAAAAGTTAAGAAGGTAACCTTTAAGGAAAGGAAGTAGAAGCCAAGAAACCAGTAGAGAATAAAGTTGGGGAAGGGAGTTCCAATACTGAAACTGCTCCCTACCCAACGGCCTTAGAAAATCCAGCTTCATTCTCTTATGGTAAGAAAGGACCTAAAAACGAAGAGTTATGGGATATTTTTAATCAAGTTAAAATTAACATTCCCTTAATCAAAGCTATACAACAAGTTCCTTCTTACGCTAAATTCCTAAAAGACCTTTGTACTTAGAAGCGAAAATTTAAAATAACTCTTCCGAAGCAAATCAACCTCACTGAACAAGTCAGTGCAGTTATCACGAGCTCACTGCCACCTAAACTAAAAGATCCAGGATCACCCTTGATCCCGGTAACTATCGGCGATATTCAAATTAAAAAAGCACTTCTAGACTTAGGGGCAAGTGTTAATATTCTACCTGGTAATTTATTTGACCAACATGATCTAGGAACCCTACAGACAACAGATGTCATCCTACAATTAGCAGATAGGTCTACCAAAGTACCACGAGGAATGTTATCTAATGTAATCGTTAAGGTCGAAGATTTCTATTATCCAGTAGATTTCTTAGTGTTGGATTCAGATAGTGCTTACAAAGAAAGCCAACCGGCAATCATATTAGGACGTCCCTTCTTAGCCACAATCAACGCTCAAATCAATTGCAGGACAGGTGCATTAGACATAGCATTCGGAAACCGTAAACTCCGACTTAATGTCTTTAACAATGTACCCAATGCGCCATTGGATTCAGAGTGCTATATGATCGATCTAGTTGATGATTTAACACAACAACAATTATCAACAATAACACGTAAAGATCCAGTGGAGCTGCTCCTGTACTATAATGCGCATATGCTAGATAATATGCCTGAAGCTAAGGAGTTTGAACTTGAAAGTGTTCAGTCAGTAGATTCTAATCAACCACCATGGACACATAAGATCGAAAAACTTCCGACTGACCTTCCACCATCAGCAAAACCGTCTTTAGAGCAACCACCCAAGCTAGAGTTGAAACCACTTCCATCTCATCTCAAATATGCTTTTCTTGGCCCTGAGAATACACTGCCTGTAATCATCGCAACAGACCTTACTGCTGCACAAGAAAAGGCCTTGTTAGAAGTGTTATCGAGATATAAGGAAGCGGTAGGCTGGACCATAGCAGATCTTAAAGGAATTAGTCCAACGTTGTGTATGCATAGGATTATAACTGATCCAACAGCCAAGCCAAGCAGAGATGCTCAGAGAAGGCTAAACCCTAACCTTAGAGAGGTAGTGAAGAAAGAAGTGTTGAAATGGCTAGATGCTGGAATTATCTATCCGATATCAGATAGCCAATGGGTTAGTCCCACACAAACGGTTCCAAAAAAATCTGGAATCACTGTCGTCGATACTCCTGAAGGAGAAAAGATTGCAACTCGCCCTGTGACGGGGTGGAGAATATGTATCGACTACAGAAAACTAAACGCCGCAACCTCAAAAGATCATTTTCCTCTGCCATTCATCGACCAAATAGTAGAGAAGCTAGCAGGGCAGAAATTCTATTGTTTCCTAGATGGCTATTCGGGGTATAACCAAATCCCAATACACCCAGAGGACCAAGATAAAACGACATTTACGTGTCCGTATGGCACATTCGCCTACCGAAGAATGCCATTTGGATTATGTAACGCTCCAGCCACATTTCAGCGATGTATGATGGCTATATTTTCAGACATGGTCGGAGGTTCTCTTGAAATCTTCATGGACGACTTTTCGATATTTGATAAGTCATTCGAAGGGTGCCTCTCTCATTTAGAAAAAGTTCTTAAGCGTTGTACTGAAACTAATTTAGTACTAAGCTGGGAGAAAAGTCACTTTATGGTTAAAGAGGGAGTAGTCTTAGGACACATAGTCTCTGAAAGAGGAATGGAGGTTGATCGAGCTAAGATACAAATAATTTCCTCGCTACCACCACCAACTAATATCAAGGGGATTCGTTCTTTTCTAGGACATGCAGGTTTCTATAGGAGATTCATAAAAGATTTTAGTGCCATATCCAAACCCCTATGTAACCTTCTCCTAAAAGACGCACCGTTCAATTTTGATAAAGACTGTGCAGAGGCATTTAACACATTAAAAATGAAGCTCACGGAGGCACCAATTCTGCAATCACCTGATTGGTCTCAACCCTTTGAGATCATGTGTGACGCCAGCGATCATGCAGTAGGTGCCGTCCTTGGTCAAAGAGTGGACAAAAAGCCAGTGGTAATATACTATGCAAGTAAAACCTTCTCTGAAGCTCAAATTAATTACACAACCACTGAAAAAGAATTGCTTGCAGTAGTGTATGCGCTAGATAAGTTTAGATCTTACGTCTGGGGAGCTAAGGTAATTGTGTATTCCGATCATAGTGCCTTACGACACCTCTTGGCTAAGAAAGATGCTAAGCCACGGCTAATTCGTTGGATACTGTTGCTACAAGAATTTGATTTAGAAATCAGAGACAAAAAGGGCTCAGAAAATGTAGTAGCAGACCATCTCTCGAGACTGCCAGCAATCACCACTGATATGCTGGACTCCATTCGGGACAATTTCCCAGATGAACAATTATTGTTCGTCGCAAAAGTGCCTTGGTTCGCTAACTTAGTGAATTACTTTGTCACAGGGAAAACCCCAAGCCACTGGAATTCACATCAAAGAAAGTATTTCTTCTCTCAAACTAAACAGTACATTTGGGAGGAGCCGGATTTATTCAAAATTGGAGTAGATCAGATTATCCGGCGATGTGTTCCAGATAATGAGCATTATGATATTTTAAATCACTGTCACTCGTATGCATGTGGAGGCCATTTTAGTGCTAAAAAGACAGGACATCGAATCCTACAAAGTGGATTCTTTTGGCCAACCATCTTTAAGGACTCCTACGAGTTTGTTAAGTCATGCCTACGATGCCAGCAGATAGGAGGTATTTCAAAAAGAGACCAAATGCCTATGACACCAATTCTTATAGTAGAGATTTTCGATGTGTGGGGCATAGACTTTATGGGACCATTCCCTAAGTCATATGGTTTCGAATATATCCTAGTGGCAGTTGATTACGTCTCTAAATGGGTAGAAGCCGAAGCCACAAGGACTAATGACCACAAAGTAGTGTGCCAATTCGTTAAACGTAATATATTTTCTCGCCATGGAATCCCTAGAGCCATAATTAGTGATGGGGGTTCTCATTTCAAAAATATGTACTTTAGCAAACTACTTAAGCATTATGGAGTAACGCATAAGATAGCTACCCCATATCACCCACAAACTAGTGGACAAGTAGAGGTATCCAACAGGGAGGTTAAGCGAATATTAGAAAAAACAGTACGACCTGATAGGAAGGATTGGTCAATACGATTAGATGATGCACTTTGGGCATATCGTACAGCGTATAAAACCCCTATTGGCATGTCTCCCTATAAACTAGTTTATGGGAAATTATGTCATCTTCCGGTTGAGTTAGAGCACCGAGCCTTATGGGCCATTAAAAACGCAAATCTTAACTTCACAGCTGCCGGTATAAATCGAAAGCACCAACTGCACGAATTAGAAGAAATTCGCAAGGAAGCTTATGAAAGTTCTAAAACATATAAAGAAAAAACAAAAGCTTTCCACGATCGAATAATTAAACGAAAGGTGTTTAATAAAGGTGACAAAGTCTGGCTATTTAACGCACGCCTGCGGCTCTTCCCAGGTAAATTAAAAAGTAAGTGGACAGGCCCATACACAGTAACTAATGTTTACCCCTATGGTGCGGTTGAAATAATAGATCAAAAAGGTGGTGAGCCATTTAAAGTAAACGGACACAGATTAAAATTATTTGTACAATGGGCTGATAATGAAATTATATCATCTGAGACAATGGTCTTGGAAGATATCACTTAAATATTTAAGAGTTCCAAAATGTCTGGCTGAAGACATTAAACTTAGCGCTTACTGGAAGGCAATCCAGTGAACTTTGTGGGTGTGTTCCAGAGAAACCCTCACGAGACTATAACTCGTCCACTCAGGCTACTGAGGGGTTTAAAGGCTTGTTGCACATGCTAAGTGCAATCGTTTTCACCACGAAAGTGTGTTTTAATTTCTGTAGATTAAGTTTTTATTAGGCCTTAGTTTGTTGCTCTTTTAAATTAGTTAGTCAAATAGTAGTTCATCCTATATTACAGTGGTACATATCGCAACCAACTAAGTTGGGGAAAGAATTTGCACATTCGGGACCATTGAGATTTGAGGAAATTAAAAGGAATATACTTACGTTAGGGAGGGGCAATTCCTAGCAAAATGTGTGTTGCACCAATACTATATTGCACATGCTTGAATATTCGATACTTAGATGCTACATGTGTTGTTTCATTTCTTCGTAAATGTTTCTTGTTTCATAATTATTTGTGTGCCGAGGACGCCCCAATTCTTTAAGTTGGGGAAGGGGAACGCATTATGCTTCACACTATGCTTTATATGTTATATATCGTGAAACCGAGAAAAAAATTTACGAAAAATGACAAGTTTTTGGTCAAATAACTCACTTATAAAGATTTAAGGTGCCATTGTTAGTGTTGATCTCAGTTAAACTTGAGTTTTCAACTCAAGTTGGGGAAGTTTGAAGAAAATTACTAGCACGAGAAGATGATGGGCCTTTCAGTGAGTTCTACGACAGTATTCTCGGACCGCCACCACCACCGCAGTAGTCAGGTTCTTCCGTTCCTCTCTTTAAGTAGGATGAATTACTGTTTTTATGCTTTATTATTTTTAGTGTTTGTGTGACTGAATAAATGTGTTTCTTTTTAAGATTGTGTGAAGAGCGAGCCGTAAAAGATCCGATCAATTAACCCGAGAAATTCTAATTGTTGAGCTTGCAACTTAAATATGATGATGTTAGTTAGGTCGGTTTCAAGCAAAATAACGTAATTATATGAGTTTAAATATAACACCACGAGTCATAGATGTTTAAATTCAAGGAAGTGAATCGAGTTGAAGTAGGATATATTGTGTGAAGCGAGTGATAATTAACCAGGATTCCAATAGCCGCTAATTATTCATGCAATAAGGGGGAGGAAGCGAACACGAATAAAGCCTCAATTCAAGTGTGACCTAGTTGATTCAGGAGATTAAGTCTGAAGGGTACCATCATGCCTAGTCCCCTAAGGCCAACTGGTCTGGGAGCGGCTGACCCAAATCCTGTTACACGGATCATCTAGAAAGTCATAGTAAACTTGAACGAAAAACATAGACATTGCATGAAAAGAACAAAAAGAAAAAAATTAGTAGCTCAAGTCATGCATCGAGGAAAAAGATGGTCCAGTGACCCACGTGAATTCAATTCTGTAACCTTGAGCTAAAAGGATAATAGTGGTGAGGAATTTTTGAACAACTATCCGAGAAACATCACGATATATCTGAATTAAATTCTGTTCGTGTCTGCGAGTTTCAACACATCTATGAAGGCTAGTGCTTGTTTAAATGAGTTAATTATGTTTTGCACGCTTGATAAACCCGATGTTTTAAAAAATCTGATTTTCGTTGCTTGCTCGGGACGATCAAGAATTAAGTTGGGGAAGTTTGATCGGGTTATAATTTACCATGTTTATTAAGCGTAAAAGAGTTGTTTTTAATGCAAAAGTGTTACAGAATGTGCCGCTATTGAATAAATTATGTGCCTATGCAGGGAAACAAAATCCGGTTTAAAATGATGAAAAAGGACGAAATTTCAGAGCCAGGCGCAGAGAGGGGCGCAGCCCTGCGCCCAGACCGAGTGCTCGACAGAAGAAATTAATTCACAAAAATACGGATTTCACAGAGGGGCGCAGAGGGGGGCGCAGGCCTGCGCCTACGGCTGCGCCCAGCCCATTAAATTATTAGACGGCCGTTTTTAGGGTTTTCCTAGCTTTTCCTATAAATACCAATGCATATCTCAGAGTTCATCATCGTTTTTTGGAGGAGAAGGCTAAGGAAAAGAACCCTGTTTGAGCGAAAACACGTACGAAGAACACACGAGTCGAGCTACGGTGATGGATCAACAACTCTTGAACGTTGCATCAACTATGTCCGGCTAAGCTCACCATAATCATTCTCGGAGGAAGCACATCGCTAAGTTTTACTTTATGAACGATTACTTTAAGTTTGCATGGTTTTTATTATTTATATTGTGATTGTAAACGAATGATTATTATTTTGTTGTTGCGTTTCGCAAGATAGTTCGTAGACATTTTATTATTCGTGCCGAGTTAATTATTTAATTAAGACGAGTAATCAAACGTGTCACGCGCTATGCCCAAGATCACGTAATGGTTTTAATAATAATTCTAACGAAGATTATGTCTATGTAATCTTCAAATCGTTTTTATAAATTAAACACAAAGCGAGGTGTGGAATCCGGGAATGGTTATCTTCGTACTTTATTCAATCAAACAATCTTCTTAAGTTTTCTTTTCACAAAATTCGCAAGTAATTAGTTTTATAGATCAAGCAATCACCTTTTTACAAACCACTCAATCTTTCTAAGTTACTTACTTTGCAATGCTAATCGCTTAAATATGTGCAATTAACCTCTCGCTCTCTGTGGATACGATCCCTACTTACCCTAGCTTCTAAGGTATTTAGTGGTATTTTTGACGGGTTAACGACACTCGCATCAGAAACGCTCAAATAAAGCTTGCTGTATAATATGCAGAATAATGAACAGATAACAATAAATTATGCACATTAACAGATCAGATGTAAGAACCGGCTAAGCTGGGCACAGCCTGTACCACAGCGTTCGCCTTTACTCACAAAATTCTATTGAAGTCCAAAGAAGGCATATAGAAGCAAGTTATGTCTCAATTACATAAAATACATGTAAACAAGAATAACTGTTACTCACAGTACTGTCTTATGCTTTGTAATACTCTGAAATGCTTGCTCGGGCTTATCTAGACTTTAACTCTGGCTTTGCACAATTTCTGAAAGCTTTAATACTTTAAATAATCTTTAAACTTTCTGGCAATTAACTTTGACTCATATCTGAGCTAAACCTTTTTAATTAATATCTGACGTGCTGTGCAGTGTCTGTAATTTAACATTACAGAATATACACTAAATTAATAATGCTAGCTTAAAATTTCAAAAACTACAAACCGTAACTTCTAGCTAAATATCTTGTTAATTATGCGTTAGGCAAAATGAATGTTGCCCACGAATTTATTCAGATCATTCGAATTTAAGGGGCCTTCGAACATGTATGGGGTTCGAACATAAGGGCCTTCGAACATGTATGGTTCGAACATAGGCAGGTTCGAAGCAAATGAAAAGCCTCGAATTTGGTCCATTTCGAACTTGTTCTTGGCCATCTCGAACTTGTTCGTGTTTTTCAGTTTTCAAACATGCATTTCCAGGCAAAAATCATAAATATGTTAAGGAACAAGTCTAGGTTCGATTCTATTACCCTTATTCTAGCAGAATCGAGTTATAACTCAAGCAGAATAGCTTTAAACGGATCAAAAGATGGGGATTTTGAACCTTTTTCTCAAAACCGAAAGTAAAGAAGAGAGAAAAGATGATTCTTACCTCAAATCCGAATCAAATCCCACATGCAACTGCATATCTGTATAGTACTCTTCGAGATCTTTCCAATGACGTATAGAACTCGAGATATGGTCGGTCGGTTTGGGAGAAAAGCTAGAGAGAAGTGCGATTCTAGAGAGAGAGAGGCTCTCAACTTGTAAATAGATTTTGCAAGAATGAGAAATATGAACTTTCAGCTCCTATTTATACAAAAATTCAAAATTACATTATTAAACGCAAATTACCCAAAAACGCATAAAATAAAAAGCAAGGTGTTATATCTAGGAACTTTCTCAACATTTGAGATGGGGTAATGTGACACCCTTGCCACAATAACCACAATCACAACACCCAGGATTAATCACCACATATAATACATAACATAATGATCTGAATGCTTAGCACAATACGGGAAAATAAAAATACAATTGTCAAACACCCTACGGTGCTACAAGGTTCCAGACTAAGTCTACATACTCAATACATTATAACAACATCCCAAATATTACAACACATGATCCCATGATTTTAGTAACCGAACAAGTAGTAGTGGTCCTCAAAAGACTTCAATAATGACCTAGCTAGAAGGTCCAGTAGCAGATTTTCATTTTTCTGTAAAAATATGATCAACTACGGGGTAAGCAAAGCTTAGTGAGTACAAATAGAATATATTCTACAGATTTATGCAGCAAACAAGGGTAACACCGACAACACACGCCGTATACCTCTTCGTACACGAAGTACGGAAACGAGCCGCAGTTCCATCGTGCCATTGCACGGAATTGCACATTCAATTGAGGCAGGCATTACCATCGGGGATGCTACACCTGCCCATCAGGACCTCGGAGGGATCAGCTCCAGGTCATATAGCCTCGGTAGCATCGAATTAGCAAGTATGGCTCGCAAGCCCATTAGAAGATGCACAACAAAGATAAGGACATGCAATAAGCAACAATGTGCAACTACAAATACGCAAGTCAGTAGATTTCCAAATGAAAGTGAAACAACAGGCCTCAATGAACAACAACTAACAAAAAATAAATGCAGACATATATAATCCTAAGTACTCACAGTGGGTGCGTTAATAAATTTCAGTATATATTATTTCTCATCGGGCTTTCAACCGGATTCACAAAGTACCCCACTGTGTGTTAAACACCACCACAAGTTAAGTCAGTGTAATAGAACATCAATGTCAATGACTGTTATTTCATAAAAACTTAAGTTTTATAAGTTTTAGAAACTTGACCCGAAATTCGGGTTCCAACCAAACTCGAATCCCACACGAAATTCGCATGATCCGAGATTCCATACTTAGAGTTTTACTCTGTACTATTCATCCGAAATTTGGATGGTACTATGCTTTGAAATTCGGATGCCTTGCTCATCCAGAATTCGTGTCTGACTTGTAACTTTTCAAGAATTTGCATTTGAAATCCATTCGAGATTCAACCAGATTCGACTTTCGGATGGATCCGAGTTGCGTTCTTCAGATCCGAGTTCATACTTGTGCATTTTTATTATTTTCCAGATTTAATTCAATCATTTTTGTACTTATCTAATAACTGAAACTATTTTCCAACTTAAAATATACACCTTTTTAACACGTTTAACATCAATTTATAACATAATAAGTACCAAATCAGGCCCCCTTTTTGGTCATTTCAACAACCCGTTGAACACACACACTAGAACACCTAGTTAATTTCAGAAATCATACTTAAGGGTTAAATCAGAGTCTGAAATTTGGTTTATAACTTACATAATGCTCGATTTAAACATATCTATCTGAATATACAACATACATCAACATTTGAAACCAGAATATGTGATTTGGTTATCATCAAAACCGAACACAAAACCCTTGAATTTGAATAGTTTGAGTAATATTTACCTTAAATCGTTGTTTGCAATGTTGATAGTTCCCTTCTATGATCTTGAATCCAAACTTTTAGCACTTGATTTTCCAAATTTTTCGTGTTCTTGATTTGATACAGATGAGAGTCGTATGCTCTTTTAGAGAAAGAGAGAGTGTGTGTGTTCTTGAAGAGAGAATGAAATGGTTAGAATGAAAGACAATTGGTCTTTTATTCCCATCTTTCGCTAAATGACATAAGTGGTCCCTCCACTTATTTGATTTCTTTAAATATAGTTTTCATCTTTATTTTATCAACACTAACACTTATAATTAATTATACTTACTTAATAAATTGAAATTTCCAAATTTCTTAATTACTCAATCATAGCAACCAACTTTTAAATTTCCAAATACATAATCATTTTTCATAATCCAAATTAATTATATTAAATTAAAAATTCAAACTAACAAACCTCAATTACAACGATTAAATTCTTAGGATGTTACAGGTAAGAATGTAACCTTCAGATGTCCTTCCAATTTTGACTCCTAGAATTACATCTGCTTCTCCTAGATCGTACATATCAAAGGATGAATGTAACAATTTTTGGTTTGATTGATAATATCCAAAGTTGTTACCATAATTAGCATATCATCCCCATGTAAACAAATAATGACATATGCATGTTTATATTACTTAATATAAACACATTTATCATATTCATTTATTTGGGTTCCGTTTGATAATAGAGTGTTACCAAACTTTTCATGTCATCGCTTTGGAGCCTGCTTGAGCCCATGGAGAGATTTGACCAATTTACAGACTTTATGTTCTTGACCTTTAACAATAAACCTAGGAGGTTTTTTCATGTAGATATCTTCATCTAATTCACCATTAAGAAATGCAGTTTTCACATCCATTTGATGTATTATAAGATTATGAATGACTGCAATAGATATTATCGTTCTTATAGACGTTATTCTTGTAATTGGTGAATAGTATCAAAGAAATCTTGACGTTCTTTTTGACGATATCCTCTTGCTACTAATCGAGCTTTATACTTCTCAATAGTACCGTCAGGTCTGAATTTATTTTTGAAGATCCACTTATGATCTATTACTCTATGTCCTCGAGGTAAATCAACCAATATCAACAGTAGAATCTACTTCACTTTGAATAGCCTCTTTCCAAAAAGGTGCTGAAAATGATTCCATGGCAAATTTATATGTTACAAGTTCATCATTGACTATATAAGTCTTATAATCGGGTTCAAAGTCTTTGGTAATTTTATATTCAGTAGTTAAAAACCACAATTAAGATCTAAAAAATAAGAACAAGATTCGATCAACACTAACCGAATGATTGATTTCCACAATGAGAGAATTACAATACGTAACTTGGAAAGCACTGAAATCTATGAAACCCTATCCGTACACAAGGAATATTCTGTGTAACAAGAGTTAATTACAAAAATGGTCCCTGTGGTTTGTCCTAAAATTTGGATTTGGTCCCTGAACTTTCAATTTTGTAGAAACGGTCCTTATTTTCATAGTTTGTTTGCAATTTTGGTCCCTCAACCTATTAACTTTTTAAATATGACCAAATTACCCTTATTTTGATGCAAAATATAGGGACCATTTCTACAATTAATTTTTAACTCTTTTTTATTCTTAATTAAATAAATTATTTTTTAGTGTTACTTAAATTTAATAAACTATAAAAATAGAAAAGAATTATTTAATTATTTATGTTGGTTCATTAATGATTTAGGTATTTTTAGTCTTAATTAATTTTAATTTACTATAATCAAAGTGTAAACCAATCAAAATTTATAATCGAAAAAATCATTCATGTTTAGAAAATATTTTCTAGAGGTTTCGTATATAAAATACTATTAAAATATTTGACTCTATAATTATTTATGTTGGTTCATAAATTTATAATATAAATATGTTTGTTGGTCAAATATATTTTACTTTCTTCTTAAATAAAATCGGCCAAAGATTCTATCTTATAATCCGTTCACATTTGTATCAAAGCAAGGTGATAATGGTAAAGTGATAAATCTAAATGGTTTAAATTTTTAAGGTGTCGATTTGATCAGATTAAAATGAAAAGTCAAATTTAAAGGCGAAAGAAGATTGAAAACCTGATTATTTTTCTCAATTCTTATGTAAAGGTCTGACAAACTAAAGTTTGATTATTAAAGTTGTTAATCATGAATCTCAAAGATGTATGGACCTAAAATTTTAAATCGTTTTTGGTGTAATTAAAAGATAAAACGTTAAAATGATTGATACGTTAAATAAAAAAATTTGAGTTGTCTTAGACCATTTGGAAGTTTTTTTAACTCGGTCAAATTAAACGTTAAATTTTTATTTATTTAAGCTCTTTAATATTTTTAGCTTTAATTAAACTGTTAGCTCATAATTTTTTTTAAATAATTTATTAATGTTAATTAACACTAAAAATAAAGTAGAGTCAACTACATAAATGGTCTTTGTGGTTTGATCAACATAATTATTTTTTATTATAAATGTATGAATCAGTATAAATAATCATAGAGAAAAAATTTCTTATTTATGGAACCTTTAAAAAATAATTTCTAAACATAAATGATTTTTTCGATTATAAATTTTTGATTGTTTTGATCATATTAAATTAAAATTAATTAAGACTAAAAATATCTAAATCATTTATGAACCAACATAAATAATTAAATAATCTTTTCTATTTTTTATAGTTTATTAAATTTAAGTAACACTAAAAGATAATTTATTTAATTAAGAATAAAAAAGAGTTAAAAAATTAATTGTATTAATGGTTCCTATAGTTTGCATCAAAATAAGGGTAATTTGGTCATATTAGAAAAGTTAATAGGTTGAGGGACCAAAATTGCAAACAAACTATGAAAGTAAGGACCGTTTCTGCAAAATTGAAAGTTCAGGGACCAAATCCAAATTTTAGGACAAACCACAAGGATCATTTTTGTAATTAACTCGTGTAACAAAATTAATTGCTACAGTACCCGTATCCTTCTATATATATACAATACAAACTATTGAGAAATTACAAAACAACCCCTATACTTATTTCATTCAGAAACAAAAGATATTTCCCAACAATCTCCCTCTTTAATGAATGATAATTAGTCTTTAATCTTTAAGTCCCAACTTCATGTCAAACCTTCTGATGCTCTTTCTGTTACTTAGTCTTGACTCAATCTTTGAAACAAAATCTACCATCATTTTTCTATCTCCTGAACTTATGCCTCCTTTCTTTGATTGACACTTTACATCATAAGCAAGCTTTCCTTTCAGCCCCGTCATTACCTTCTAAAGAGTACCATCACAATACTTATTTAGTTCAATCATCTGCATGGCTCTATTCTTTTGATCTTTGTCCTTGTAAATAATTATTGGATGCTTGGCAAGAACGACTTGATACTCTTTCAGTCTATCCATATTTTTGATAAATCTGTTCGGAGCAGTAACATCTATTCTTCTCATCCCTCTCTCAACACCAATTGTAGATCTTGAACTGACATAAGAACCAACTTGGTGTGCATGAAATGGAATAAAGTTTTAAGTGCAAAACGACAATATTCTTCTCTCTTATTCCGACACAACTCATCAAACAAATCCTCTACATCAACCAGATTGTTCTTGAATAAACCAGCTTCACTAAACACATACGTCTTTCCATCAGTTCTTGTCACCGTGAATGTAAGATAAAAGATGTTGATGAAACGATCTTTTTCAATCCTTATAAGATCAACTATCCTATGCTCACTCCTTACATCTTCAATCCGCTGTGTTTTATTCTCCAGGAAATGAGCGTAATTAACAAGATTCGGCATGTTAGTCTCGATCACTCTAAACAACTTCAAAAACGAGCATGGAGAATGTCTCTTGCAGAAAATCTTCTTTTCTAAATAGTCTTCCAAAAATGGAAGCCTATTTCTCTTTTGGATAAAGTCTGCATTCTGCTTTTCAGATACCATCGGCTTCTTAACCTTCTTTTTCTGAATCTCATCTTCATTCAATAAACTCCGTATATCATTTATCTCTTTCTGTACTTCTTCTTGTACTGCGTATGTCAAATGATGATGTCATTCTGATTCATCTTCCAATATGTAACTCTTGAAAAACATATCCATTAAGTCCACTTCATTCAATTCTTTGACTGATTCCGGCATCACATCACTAATCGGAAACAGATCATATTCTTCTTTGACTGTAACCGTAACCGCAGGCTTTTCAACCGTTGGTGTTGGTATTTCATCTCTTAAGATCTGTTCAACCAACTCCTCCTTATTAACTATCTTTTCAGCTCTCAGAGTCACATCAGATAATTCAAATACTTCTTCCTCAGGCACATCAATCTTTTTTTCACCTCCTTCAACTCTCAATATTTCTTCTTCTATATCGTTGTCAGAATCATCATACTCTTCAAAATTGTAACTACCAGATTGTATACTCACAGGAACTGGAACATCTTCATAAAAAATCAATTCTATTTCACTCTGAGCATCAACTGGTTTTTCAGTTGAGCCTCCTGCTTCTCCTGCACCTTCACCTCCAGTCTTTTTCTCTATATACACAACCATTTGTAACTCTGTGTCTTCAAGCTTCCTCCTCTTCTCCCCCTCATGAGGAGCATCATCGGAGTCGTCATGATCCTCATGTTTTTGTTTGGAACCAGAAGCTTGAGACTTACATGTTTGCTCAATAATCGATAATCTATCTGATAAAGAGCCTAGAGCACTAACAACAGTGTTTTCTAACCCAGACATCCGTTCCTTGATCTCATCAAATTGCTCAAAACAGTAGTCACGCAACTCATTGTTCGAAATCTGTTTTTCTTCTTCTACTACTTCTGCAGTAGCCTTCCCATTCAGCAATCTTTGAATATTGGACATTTGATTCATAATCTCAGCATATTGACTTGTCATTTGACTTGTAACTCTAGCAAGTGCTTCATTTAAGCTTGTTTTACAGAGTAATGTGCTAACTCCTGGGTCACGTAGACTTCCAGTTGTCACAACGGTTGAAATTGTGTAAAGAACTTCCGTGTGGCCTGTGCTCAGAGTTAGCATAGTCGTAGATCTGACAGGACTTCCAACTACTTCAAGTGATGGAGCAACACATGCTTCCGACACTATAGTTGTTCTGACAGGGACATGAAGTCCTTCTATAGTTACTTCAACAAATGAAGTTGACTCGAGTGCCCTACTCTGTATGTGTTCTATGACAGGTGCTAGAAGGAATGTACATTGGGGCAGTTGTGTACTAATTTCAATATCCATGGAATCCAAATGATCCCAGGATAGATCTTGTGCAATATACCCATGTAAAAATGAAACATCTCCTTGTTGGGAAGGAGATGAGTGGCTGGTGAGGTGTGCAATCGCCAGTGGGGTACTGGCTGCTTCAATGTTAACTCTCATAGGAGAGCAAACAACAGTCGTGGCTTCCCGACTTTCTAGGTTAGGGGCCTCCCTCACACTCACACTCGCCATTTCATCAATATCTTTTTCCTGTTAAACGCTCAGGTTGAGATATAGCAATTTTTTCTCCAGCACCATCCATATCATCATTATTGTCATCATCTTCATCATCATCCTCTCCTTCATTCCCACCTTCTGGTATGTTTGAAAATGTCCGTTCTGAATCAGAATTATTCTAACCACCCTTCACCTCTTCTGCAAAACCCTCAGTCTCAATAAGGTTTCTCTGTACGTCAACCCATTGTTGACGTACCTCCTTTCCTATATCTCCTTGGGTAGGAAAACTCGGTTCTTGAGTTTCCATAGAAGCATGGTCTATATAGTATAACCTTACACTCTCCGCATTAGCATCAACATATTTTAATAAAGCCTCAGGAATCAGTAAGATGTTAGCATTCGGATCGTCTTGGACTCTATGCAGGCTCATCATCACATAGTCTGACCATTTCTGAGAGTGTGACCTCATTGGTATTTTTTCATTAGCCCGCAGTATCCCTCTAATCAGGATCTGAATGAAACGTTGTAGTGGCTCAAACTTTCTTGCTCGATTGGTAGTCTTAGCTAGAACCACCTCTTTAAGGTCCTCCCAAATGCACTACGCAAAGTCATAGTGCTTATTATAAGCCACTCCATGGAAAAGTCGTAAGCAATGCTGACTTCCTCTATCAGTGCCAGTATGCTTCAAGTTCATACATCTGTACAGAATGCCGAACAGTGTATTCCATTCTCCGTTCAGACCGTTTCAGTGAAACATTGAGCTCTTGGTCAGTGGTTTGGAGTAACCAAGGCTTATGAGGTCACGACATAGTTGTTCGTCTGAAACAAAATCTTCAAAATCAGCAAGATCTGAAATTGACAGTATCAATGCGTCTATGTAGAAACAGATTATGACGCAGTCTTGCAAGGGTAATTTTGGATTTGAACTGGTCAATGGTGACCTTGAAATGATGATCACGTACATCAGGCACAAATTAAATTGTGTGCCAGATTGATGTAGATATATCTGCGGAATGGAGGGTTTGTATTTGAAAAGGTAACCGAGAGGGCGACCTTTCAGAATTTCTACAATCACCGGGTGGCTTACTTTAATCGAATTTGGATCAAACCGGTGATTGTTATCAAGCAGGGTTAGGCAGTGTTTAGGTTTGATGAGATTGGTTTCTAGAATCGGGGATGATGGTGATGGTCTGGTTACTAAGACTGATTTTATTGGTTTCGAAACCAGAGTATGATTCGAAGATGAATGGGAGTCTGATGAGTTGGAATTATGGGTGGGGGTTTCAGAAGCCATTTGTTACCTGTAAGAATAACACACATGTTAGATCTATCAGATAGATAAACTGACTCCTACAGATAGAGAAATAGAACATTTAACAAGAAATTAGAAAAATATGTGTTACATTGTTTAAATCATCGGGATTCCAGACAATAATATTAAATATTACTGTTAGGACTCCAAAGTCAATCATTAAGAGACCAATGTTAATGTAACACAGATTTTAAAAATATATCTCGAAAAATGTGAAATTTCTCTAAAAAATTAAATTTCTCACCCTTAGAAAAAGTTTTGAAAATTTGACCAAAAACTCGATATATACATGGACAAACTCGAATGACACATACACTGTCTCGGGTGAAGTATATACAAACGCGAATGAACCTTTGGTAAACTCAGATGATGTTACACTAAATGTCACACCCCGTTACCCCGGTTGGCAACGAAGTGCGATGTCGCGGAAACATAACCATAATCATAACGAACGACCACTATATGGACGTTTTTAAAATACATCGTTAAAACTTCAAAAATATAGTAATGTTTTACATAGTCTGATGTGAAGAAAAGAAGTTCACACAAATACAGATATTTAATTACATAATTAAAGTATCCAAAATAATGCAGCTAAATCTCCGTTAATTTTGAATATGCATGCGACTCCATGGATGCGGAAGCTTGAAAGTAAATACGTCCGAAGGCACACTTGCCTTAATTTCCTGAAAATACACGCTAAAATACGTCAACAAAAATTGTTGGTGAGCTCATATGTTTACACGTAAATCTGACTTGTATGGACAACAACAGTAGAGTTTGAATTTATAAAATCATAAATTACATGTTATGTATTACATATAAACCATCATGCAACCGAAGCTTAATTAAAATGAGTTTGTCCTGTGCAGTATTCCCATATGTAATACCGTGTGTTAAATATATATGCACTCGCTGTTAGCCGACCAGAACTAACCCGAATGGGGGACATGACTCCCGATAGATCTATCCACAATATATTCACGCTTACAGATAAATGCAATTAACGGTTCATGACATAAGGGCGGATGGAACCACATGTGTAATACATAATAGAAATGAAGTTGTTTTCGTGTCCATATAAAAACGAAGCATGTATTTCAGCCCCAAAACATAACATTGTGAAAACAGGGGCTATGAGGACTCACCGAACTTGTGATGGCAAAAACGAGCGAAAAATGCAATTTTTCGTAAGTTGATGGATGTTGCACCGAGCGAGATTAATCGAGCCCTAAATGATAATAGCGACTTAATATCTCTAATATATGATAATATATATATATATATATATATATATATATATATATATATATATATATATATATATATATATATATATATATATATATATATATATATATATTTATAGATTTTTTGTCTTAAATCACCCAACATTACAAGTTTATAAATAAAACCCGCTTAAAACGTCAAGTTTATATATATATATATATATATATATATATATATATATATATATATATATATATATAGAGAGAGAGAGAGAGAGGGAGGTTCAATGGAAAACCACAATGCACCTGAAAACTTGTGAAAACCGTACTGCACCACCACAAATGCATCAAATTACTCGCGTGATGCATCAAAATCCCGCATGATGCATCAAATTTCCTGCGTGATGCATCAAAATCCCGCATGATGCATCACTTTATTTACGATCATGCCACCGCGTTTTTCATGAAATGCATCAAATCGGACGGTATGCGTAGGTTTCCACAGTTTTCCGTTGCATAGTGGTTTTCCATTGAACCCACCCCTATATATATATATATATATATATATATATATATATATATATATATATATATATATATATATATATATATATATATATATATATATTTCCAGTTTTTCGGCCTACTTTAGGCTGTTTTTGACCAAGCTCCAAAACGTTTTAGGCTTTGGTTTTCTAGGACATTAAACTACTATATACAAAGGATTTTTAGAATCAAGAACAGACATTTTTCGAGATGTTTAGGTTGGTGAAAAAGCTTGTTGAAAACCCTATGTTGGCCAATTTTTGAGCTGTCAAACTTTCGGTTTCCCAAATAATTTCTGGAGGTCTTAAACTCCAAAATAAATTATGAAAACTTCCAGATCTATAGTAAAGACATAGATCTAACTTTTGAGACAAGAATCAACTCATTTCGTTAAATTATGAATTAGTTATGATTTTTCAAAGTCGATATAAATTTTCTGCCGAAAATCCGCAGTTTATAAACTTGAAATAACTTATGATTCTTGTTGTTTATTCAAAGACTACTTGTATACAAGTTATAAAATACATATATATTACTTGTTTTCATAATATTAACACTTTTATGATGTGTTTATATATTCATAAACACATTTAAAGAAACAACTTAAAAACAAAAACTAGAAGTTTATAAACTTGAGTTTTTATGAAACTTGTTGTTGTTGGTGATTATATATATTATCCAAGACTTATATAAACATAAATGTATGATGAAATAAGTTAGTATTTACTTACTTTGAAGAATTTAGATTATGGTTTTGAGTAGAAGTTGAAATCTTTGCAAGATATGCACCAAGAACACTTGAATTTCACCAAGAACACTTGAATGAAAATGTTGGTGATGTGTGTGTGTGTGGATCTGGATTTAGAGAGAGAGAGAGAGATAGAAGGGTTTTTGGTGTGATTCAAATGAATGAAATGCTTCTCTATTTTTAGAAGAAATTTTGGTCTTTCAAATGATGAAAGACATAGGATGAAAAGGAAGAGTGCACTTTTAAACAAAATGATGATGTTTAAAGTGAGTATGACTTTTGTAATAAAATATTAAAGTCAACCACTAAAAAGGCACCCCTATAGGCAGGCCCTTACATGTATTTTCATTTTTTTTGTATAAAAGTATTTAGAAATGTATTCTTGTATTTTCCTTTTTATGTAATTTCATAAATATTTATGGATGCATTGTTTTAATGAATTGCTTTAGTCTTGCATAATTAATGTTAAGTAATTGTATTAGTGTTTGATTAGTGTCACTAATCATAATTTAATTATGTACTTAGTTGAATTAATCCCTCATATCGTAAATTGATCAGATTAATTGATTTCCCGATTCATCGCACCGATGAATTTGATTCTAATTGAGTTGAATTTTTCTAATAACATTGTTAATCACCTTGATTAATTTCTAATGACCACTGATTAGATTATAATTGGCTATTAAATACAGATTAGGTCATTGTTGCTAACCTGGTTTAGTGCCGGATGTTACACTAAACTCGAATGAAGTTACATGAAACTTGGGTGACATGTGAGTAAACTCGGATAAAGCTTCATTAAACTCGAAATACTCATTAACTTTGTCGAATGAAACTATATCAAACTCGTACACTTAAGGTGACTCGAATGAAATATTTGAAAACTCGATAAGGCTTTGAGCTTTTCTCGGGTGAACTTTCATGAAACTCGGTTGACTTATTGTCAAACTCGAGTACAACTTAAAGTTTCTCGGGTCACATTTTGCCAAACTCGAAATACACTTAAGTTTCCTCGGGTTAAAGTTTATCAAACTCGATAGGAACTTAGATTTTCTCGATAGCAGTTTATTCAAACTCGATATAAACACAAATTTTCTTGAATTAAGCTTTTATCGAGTTTGAACAAAAAAATTGTTCTAAGTCCTATTTCACATACTGAAAATTTCCAAAAACTATTTTATAGACTGTTAGACCAAAAACTTGACATGTTCCCACTCGAAAATACATTTGGAACATTTTCTTTTTACTGAAATTGTTCTAAAACAACTTTTTGAGTCACAAAAATCAGATTTTGAGTAGGGTTCAAACTCGAAAAAATTTTGAACTTGAAATTCAAATTAAATGTCGTATGTTGTAAAATAAGTCTTGAATTTGATTTTCAAGCTTATATGAGCATTATGCACACATACATACTTTCAATTTCAAATTTAAAACCCAAATGTATGATTTTGGATTTTCATACATCGACACACACATGAGCACACAGTTGCACACTTATGAACATAAAACTCGAAATTAAAACTAAAAAAAATACTAAACAATAACAAAAAAAATCACTGAAATACTTACAAATTTCTATTGAAATCTTGAATTCCAACACACAAAACTTGTCACTTCTCGAAGTCGGTTTGAGAGAAAAAAAATTGAAGAAGGAGAAAAAAAAACTGAATTTGAATTTCAAATATATACCCTTTGTCAGATTTAAAACCCGGCCCAAATTTATTATCTTTCAGCACATTCTTTTATTTGCTCTTGTTTATCAAATACGTCCATTTAACAAATATTACACACATACAAAAAAATAAAACCAAACCAAAAAAAAAAATTTCACTAGAAAAAAATGTAACAACACAAAAAAAAAAAAATGAATAAAAAAAATTTCACTAACTAAAGAAATTAAAATGCATTAAAAACAAAACAGCTCCCCCTTGAACTTTGATTTTTTGCTCCCCCTCAGATGAATATCATCTTTTAAGCTTGCTCTCCCTATAATCAAGCAGATAAAAAATATTATCAGATACAAATTATCAGATAAATTTTCTATTTACTCCCCCTGCACATGACATCTGATTCAGTTAAATCTCAGAAAAACTAAAACATTGAAATCACAAGAAATTATCACAAAAATTAAATCATTTAAAAAATTGTAAAATTAAAATTATATTTTGTAACAACAGAATGTTTAAATCTACCGATTCAACATACCCAATTTGTATACCAAAAAGTTAAAGCCTCTCCCTTCCGGTCGAGCTAGTTTTTATTCCTCTATCTAGGCCAACATTCATTCTAAGACTTTCTGTAACGCTTTGGTAAACAAATCTGCTAGTTGATATTAAGTTGGTACAAAATACAATTCTACATTACCATTTTCTACATGATCTTATATAAAATGGCACCGAATGTCGATGTGTTTTGTTTTGGAGTCTTGCACCAGATTAGAAGATATAACAATTGTGCTCTGTGAATCACAGTAAATTGAAATCTTCTAAGGTGTAAACCCGTAATCACGTAGTTGGCTCTTCATCCACAACAATTGTGAACAACATGATGATACAACAACATATTCAGCTTCTGCTGTTGACAGTGACACACAATGTTGTTTCTTGGATGACCAGCAGACGGGTTTATCAACAAGGAATTGAACTGCTCCTGATGTGCTCTTTCTGTCCATTTTATCACCTGCATGATCAGCATCAGAAAACGCAGTCAATGTAAATGTTGATTCCCTTAGATACCATAAACCTAAGTTCAGAGTACCCTTTAGATATCTTAAAATTCTTTGGCAGCAACCAAATGTGATTCTTTTGGATTTGCCTGATATCTAGCACAGACACAAGTAGCAAACATAATATCAGGTCTACTCGCGGTTAAGTACATTAATGACCCAATAATTCCTCGATAATGAGTTACATCAACAGGATTCCCTGAAATGTCCTTATCGAGTTTTAATTTAGATTCAGGAGCCATGGGTGTTTTCATAGGGGTATTGTTGAGTTAAATTTCTTCAACATGTCTTGAATATATTTTGACTGGTTGATGAAAATTCCATCACTCAGTTGTTTAACTTGTAGCCCCAAGAAAAAATTGATTTCCCCCATCATGCTCATTTCATATTTTTGGGACATAAAAAACGTGAACTTTACAAAATTCAGTATTAGTAGACCCAAATATTATATCATCTATATATGTCTGAATTACTATGATATCTGGACCTGACTTGTAAGGTCGCGTGACTACGGATCCTATCTTGACGCGACACCTGCCAACGAGTGCGGAATCCTCGTTAGCGGCTTGACGGATAGACCACACACACTGAAACACGGAGACACACACAGTGATAGACGAACAACGGATCGTCCCGACACGTGATTCTCTCCAAACGAAACTCTCTGAATACTTGTAAGTTCAAGATCGCCCTTTTGCTTAATCGCTCTGAAATTCTGCAAAAGTCCCATAATTAATCGAATTAACCCTTAATTATAATGCCCAGTTCGAATTTGCCTAGGACAAGTTCGAACTGGCCCAAGGCCTTTCGAACTTGTCCTCTAACAAATTCGAATTTGAGCCTTCAAACTTATGTTTGAACTTATCTTTGAACTTATGTTTGAACTTATTGTGACACATTACCCTATGTTCAAACATACAACCAATCAATATCAAACACAGAAATCAAACATATATCAAACACTTGTTAATATTCAATCGCATGTAAATTGACTTATGCAAAATACTTTCTATATTTAGACTGCTATCGTCACACAGGATGCACTAACAGACTCCCCCTTGACGATAGCTTCTAACTATTTACATTTTGTTTAAGTACTAGACTTGTATAAGCTACTGCCTGCATACAATCCTATATCAATACAAGCTCTAACTATCTTTTAGAATTTCCTGGCTTCCGATCTCCAGCCTTCATGAAAGAAGATAGGCTGATCATGTAGCTTTCCCAGGTCATCCTTAGATAGATTGATCAGGTGTAGCAGATCATATACTCTCAAAATCGTCTTCTCTTCATGATCCTCCATTACGGCTTCTGCTGTCTCGTTGTCTATATACCAGCATTTCATGTTTCTAAGAACGTCCTGTGGCATAGACTTCAATCATACCTTTTTCAAGCGTCTTATAGGTTTGTACACCATTTTAGCCCACAGCTTTCCAGTATGAGGATCTATCCTCGACTCATCCTCAACTCTCTTTCCTGACCTCGGCTTGAGTCTTTCAAACTTTCCAGATCTTCCCTCTCTTCTGATTATCTTTGCAATCACTTCAGCATAAGGGTCATCTCCAATGTTTATCAACTCCTTCCAAGCTAACTCCTTTACTTCAACCTTGGGCAGTGTGTTAAATACTTTCAGTGTTCGCCTCAAGTATTGAAGTCCATCTCTTATTTTTAGTATAAAAAACTGCAATTCTCTGTCGAAGAACCAGCTGAGTATTCCACCTGAGAGATTTTCAGAGTTTGGCACTCTCATCTTCTTCTTCATCTTTGGCTCTGCTTTCTTTTCTTCCCTACGAAACCAAAGGTTTAACAATTCAGCTCTGCTTGGCTCTTTATCAGCTTCCTCCAGTTCTGAATCTTCCACAGAGGCCAATTTAATCTCATCTATATCAATTACATTTTGATCATTGTGCACATATTGTTCTGTGATAGGTTGTGAGTGAATGATTACTTCATCTACGTTGTCATCTTCATCTTCCACGACCTCCTCATCAGATTTCCAATCAACTATATCTTCTGGCACAAATTGTCCTTCTTCCAGATCTTCCATCTCATCCTCAAAGTCAAAAATAACTTCTTCTTCTTCAATATCCATCAGAGCTTCAATCATTTCGCTCTCGATGGTCTTTGAAGTTTCCCCTCCACCTCCTTCTTCTATTGCAGACTGACTTGGCTCCCCCTGAATTGATGCTTGCTGAGCAGTTGGAAAATCTGCTAGCTCACTTTCTTTTCCAGTCTCGGGATCATTGCCATCATCATCATCTCTTCTTATCACTTCAGCTTCTTTGCAGCTAGTCTCCCCCTGAGCTTGAGATTTTTCATTAACTGCTCCAGGAGGGACTTCATTGTTTTAATCTCAGAAGCTTGATCAGCAACAATTGTTTTCAGTTCAGCGTTCTCCTGATCAAGTCTGGCATTATGATTTTGAAGTTCTTTGACTGCTGTGGGTAGCTGAAAGATTTGGACTGATTGGAAATCCACCTTGCCTTTCAGCTCTGTAAACCGCTGATTGTCGGTGAATGTGGATGATGTAGATGGTATGGATGTAGATTTAGATGGAGGGATGGTAGACTGAACAGCTGGAAATACAGGCTCTGAAGCTATGGCGGATGAAGCTCCCTGCATAAAACGATGCCTCCTCGCCCTATGCCTAGGAACGAGGGGAGTTGGATCTTCTGATCAAAATCAGAGTCGTCATTAGCTGAGTCTCTAGCAGCTCTTTTACCATCCTCTCTCGTACTGACCACTATTCTTGATACATATCTGCCGATTCAAACAGACGGATCTACACGCTCTACTTCTATTTCTTCAACTTCCTCAGAAGCAGAATCAGACTCTGAGGTGGTCATTGCTTGACCCTCTTCCTCAATCTCTCTTTCTGCAATTCCTGGCATCGGGACCTCAATGTCCATATTCTCATCTTCTGATGGCTGATATTTATCAACATCTCTCAAAATATCATGAAGATCAGTTGGAGGCTCCAAGATATCATGAATTAGTTCGGCTGCAATATCCTGTTGGGCATGGGTACCGTGAGCCCATATCTCCTCGAGGGTCTCTGCCCTTGGATCAATTGCTGGAGCTTCTGTTGAAGTGCCTGCAGTGTCCGAAGATGGACCTGCTGCCGTTGATTCTGAATGTCTGCTTGATAAAGGCCTTGATGCCTGATTTTGACTAGCTGTAGCTTGTTGCCTCCTTCTTGGTTGCGGTTGTGGCTGTGGCTGTTGCTGTAGTGGTTGCGGCTGAGGACCTTCGCCAGCCCAGTTATCCCCTTCTGGGGCAACAAAATCTGGATTAATCACCGGCCCAAACAATGGTGCTAGTTGAGGCCCGACCTGCTTAGCCCGTCGTGCGTTGTGCGACTGGCAGTCAGCGAATATTCTTTTATCGATAATCGCCACACTTTGAAGATCTGGAAGCTGTGGCAGATCCGGCAAAAAATGACGGATAAGCATCATCGCGGATACATCAAAAACCTTTCACGTGCTGGAGCTGTGATCTGATGCACAAACTCAGCAAAGAACATTTCCGAATAGCTAAAACGCTTGTTATAAACCAAAGCAATCATGGCTGATTGCATCTTGGACACGATATAATCAAATCCAGCCTTTTTCGGTGCAAAACACACCATGAACAGATGTGCCAAATACCTCCAGTGCACAATCAAGACACTCTTCATAAATGAAGCTTTAGTTATATCTAATCCATATCCCATACGCAAGAAGGCCGCTTGCCTTATATTTAATGGGAAATCAATAGGTCCCGCCTCCTGATCTTCAGACCCGAGCTGTAGAATCTGACGGAGCATATTAGCTGAGAACACGATAGGTTGCCCACCGACTTTGGTTCGCAAAACTGTCGGGGTAACTGTGCAGTCTACTTCTAAGTGCTCCCAAAATTGTCTTACATATGGTAAGACTATTTGAACATTATGGGTTAGGGCAAACAAAACCCTGGAATGCGCCAAAAATTCCAACATTTGTCTAAACGGCTGAGCTTCGGGAAGCTCCCTATTTGGAGACATTATCATATTATGCTTGTTGAAAAATGCTGTATCCCCCATATCTGTACATAAAAACAATAACCATAATTAGAAGTGAAATTAAAAATGAAACTTGTTTAATTTTGAATTTGTTTTATTTTGAACTTACATAAGTCCAAAATCCAATACAATCGAATTTCTACAAGTTTGAATTTAAAATTATGAAAACATTCGAATTTAATAACAGATTTGAAGGACATGTTCGAATTTGACTGAATTCGAATTTGTTGACAATTCGAATTTTCTGACAAGTTCGAACATGATGAACATGTTCGAAGTCGGTCACTTTCGAATGCAAATCCATGATTTTAACCCTATTTGACTTTGAAAATAGTATCAACTAGGCCTATTTGGTTCTAATCGAAGATATATGCAATTTATTGGAAGTTTCACTGTTAAAACTTGTGATTTTGAGTCACAAAGTTTAAACCTCAAAAACTTCAAAAAATGGTCGATTTTTTGCTATAATTGAGTCGTAGACTACCTAAAATTTGTATCGTACAGATGTTTATACCTAAATTTGTTTGTAGATTCGAATACACAAGAGCAAAACTTCGAGAAATAGTAGAAACTTCGAAAACGGTAAACTCGAAGACAAGTTCGAAATCGTCTTGACACAAGTTCGAACTAAGAAAATCGAAGGTAGGTGATAATGAAGGAGTCAATGTTGACCTATTTATACCAACCATATTCGAACTTGTACTTAATTCCGAATTTCCTGACAGATTCGAATTTGTTTTGAATTCGAATTTAAATGAAAATTTTGAAAATCCTTGAATAAAATTCAACTTTTTTTTCAACTTTTCCAACTTTTTCAACCTTTTCAACTTTTTCAACTTTTTCGTGTAACGGAACAAATTTTGCAAAATTATTCACACTAAGCGATAGATTTTCATGCAATGTTTGTTTATTCAACTAAAAATGCATCCTTAGTAACTTTGACCTTTTTCCTACTTAGAATAAAATAAAATAAAATAAAATAAAATAAAATAAGATAAAATAAAATTTTGAATAAAATTTAAACTTAAGCTACTCAAAAATACTTTTAAAATTTACATCCTATACTAACAGAATATATTTGGTGAGAAAGTCAAAGAAAGGTTCAATCAGATAGCGGTGTCTAATACGCACTTTCAGTATTACACTCTCACACTTAGGAATTTTTATTCCTTGATTGTTTATCGTGACACATATATCTAGGCGATTGTTGGTATTATTTTCCCTTTAACCATGTTACACTTTGGAATATCCCTTGGCTTTTTTATTTATCAAGAAACTACCTTACGTGTCCCATACTTAGACATACTTCTATGATCAAGGCATACACACAATGATTTGAACTTTTCGGTATTGCAAACTTTCTTTAAAAGGCAAACATCGGACACAGTTCTGTATTTACATACAACAGAGTGTCTTAGTTTGTCTTAAAGTTTATCTTAAAGCTAGCAAGACAGCGGTGACAGGTCTGTACTGACGTACAACAAAGCGACTTATCTTGCTAACTCAAGTCAAACCAGAGGTAACAGGTCTGTACTTACGTACAACAAAGTGACTTGTTTTGACTCTCATATTACTATCATGATTTTTCTATTCTTTTCTTTTCTTTAAGATGTATCTGTTGTGGCTATACATTCCCCAGAAAATTTGCATACCTCATTCAGAATCATTGTCTGTATGTTTCTAACATAAAAATTAAGACCATTTGGTCATACATTTAAGTTAGTTACACATATGACTTTTTCTTGAATATTTTATTAGCTTTGAGATTCCTTTTGTGTATTATGCCTACCAACACATCAAACTAAAAATGTATATCACTTAGAGTTTAAGGTGCATTATGTGTGAAAGCTTAACACTTAGAGATTGTATCGACTGTGCTAATTTTTCGTCACTTTGAACCTATGTATCTAAGACTTAACTCATTTTCTAATACTCTCTTTTTTTTTTTTTGAAAATATTTATTGTTTCTCTCTTTTTTTCTTTTGTTTTTCATAAATAAGAATAAGCTAATAAAATAACCTACTAACTTACTATAAAAAGAATGAAATTCTACTTAGCTACTAAACTTACTATAAAGAAATAAATTCTAGTAAGGTCAAATTACTCTGGATTACGCATGCCATTCAGTTGAAATAACAACTCAAAACATGACTTATCAAAAGCTTTAGTAAATAAATCAACATTATTATCTTCCGTTGCCACTTTTACCAGCTTTATTAAATTCTTTTCAGCACAATCACGTATAAAAAGATGTCTTATGTCTATGTGCTTTGTTTTACTGTGTTTAACTGGATTATTGGTTATAGCAATAGTAGACTGGTTATCTATCCTAATAGGAGTATGAGTATAAGTCAAACCGTAATCCTGCAATTGTTGTTTTATCCACAAAACCTGTGAATAGCGACTACCAACAGCTACATATTCGGCTTCGCACATTGACACGACTACCGAAGTCTGTTTCTTGCATTGCCAGGAAACGAGCCTCCCTCCAAGGAACTGACAACCTCCAGTTGTTGACTTTCAATTCAAGCTGCAACCTCCATAATCTGAATCTGTGAAAGCTTCCAATTCCAGATCACCCTCCGCGTGATACCAATGTCCCAGCTTCGGTTTCGACTTGAGGTATCTCAGAATCCGCTTCACAGCTTTTATATGCATCTCTTTTGGATTAGCTTGAAACCTAGCACAAATACACACAGCAAACATTATGTCAGGTCTAGAAGCAGTTAAATACATAAGTGACCCGATCATGGCCCGATATAACGTCGGATCCACGTCAGTATCATTTTCCTATACCTGGTCCGAGATTGTGATTCACTTGAATCGGTGTGCTAAAGTGAGCAGTCAGCTTGGTTCCCTCCATCCCGAAGCGTTCTAGAATGTCATAGACATACTTCGTCTGATGGATAAACATACCCTCCTTCCTCTGTTCAACTTGCGAACCCAGAAAGAACTTTAACTCTCCCATAGACTCATCTCAAACTCAGACTTCATCACTTTCTCGAAATCTTTGCACATCTGCTCGTCTGATGACCCGAAAATAATATCATCGATGTACACTTGTACCAAGATAAAGTGTTCACCCTTCCTCTTCACAAACAGTGTACTATCGATTCTCCCTCTTTCAAACCCGTTGTCTAAAAGACGAGTAAATAGTGTCTCATACCATGCCCTTGGTGCTTGATGTAGTCCATACAGAGCCTTATCAAGACGATACACCTGTCTGGATACTTTGGATATGTAAACCCGGGCGGTTGTTTAACGTACACCAGTTCCTTCACTTTGCCATAGAGGAATGCACTTTTTACATCCAACTGATAGACTTTAAATACTTTGAAGGAAGCAAAAGCTAGAAACAAACGGATTGCCTCAAGCCTTGCTACTGGCGCAAATACCTCATTGTAATCGATTCCTTCCTCTTGGTTGAAACCCTTTACGACAAGTCTTGCCTTGTTGCGAGTCACAATACCCCGATCATCTCTCTTGCACTTAAAAACCCACTTGGTTCCTATTGCAACTTCTCCTCGAGGTAACGGCACCAACTCCCACACTTCAAGCTTTCTGAATTGTGACAGTTCTTCTTGCATCGCTTCAACCCAAGAATTGTCTTTTAGTGCCATTTGCACATTCTTCGGCTCTACTTGCCAGATGAAACATGAATACATGAAAAGCCTCGGAGTCATTGATCATCGACAACAACACTGTGTTGTTATTCAAACTACTCCTAGTCTTCTTTCGTTGTAGGCTCGGAAGTTGATGGAAAGCTTGTCTGTGGAAAACCTTGACCGTCGTCGTTCAGATTTAATGACGATAAGTCATGTTCGATTGTACCTGCATTTCCATCAAAAGGAATGTTAAATGATTCAAACAGTTTGTCATAATCAAAAATCCATTCCGGACCAGTTTGGGGTTCATGTGTATAACTCGTTACATCAATGTTATACACAATCTCTACCGTTTGTTTTGTTAAAAACCCCTTTGTTTGGTGAGTTAGGCACATAACCTAGGAAATAACCTTCGTCAGCCTTTTCACCAAACTTAGGTTGATGTTTTGTTTTCATTAAAGTACACTGTACCCCAAACGGTTCGAAGCCGGTTAAATTTGGTGGCCTTTTATTCAAAACTTCATAACAGGTTTTGTTCAATGATTTGACAGTAAGAACCCGATTTAAAACATGACAAGCGGTATTCACTGCCTCCCCCCAAAACATGGTAGGAAGCTTTGAATCCGAGAGCATGGTCCTTGCAGCCTAAATCAAAGTCCTATTTTTTCGTTCTGCCACCCCATTTTGTTGTGGCTCATAAGGTGCACTAAATTGATGCACTATGCCTTTGGATAGGCAATATACACCAATTACTGTGTTTTTAAATTCCGTTCCGTTATCACTCCTGATACGTTTTACCCGCGTCCCATAGGTGTTTTCGACTTGGTCTAAGAACCCGATTAGCTTGGCAGCTGTCTCGTCCTTCGTACCTAAAAAGAAAACCCATGAAAATCATGAGTAATCATCAGTGATAACTAAACAGTACCAACTACCACCTATACTCCTTTTGTTGATTGGTCCAAACAGGTCCATATGCAACAAATCGAAAGTGGCAGCTATAGAGTTCTGAGTCTTGGACTTATGTGCCTTCTTGTGTTGTTTGCCTTTCTTGCACGGTACACACTTGTCTTCAAACTGAAAACTCTTCATCGAAAAACACCTTGCACCAGTCCATTTTTAGTGATATAGTTCATTTTTCTCAGGTGCAAGTGTGCCATGCGTCTGTGCCATAAAAATGATTCGGTCTCTGAAGCTTTAGATAGAAGACATATTGGTCCCATCGAAGAATCTGGTTTATTCATGTCTAGCATGTACATGTCATTCTTCCTTGGGGCCCTCATTAGTATCCACTCTTCAGGTACTTTAAATCCCGGTTTTAGCAGTAACGCCTCAGTATCAGTGAAAATTACTGAGTTCTTCTTATCACAGATTTGAGATACACTAATGAGATTGTGATCAAGTTTATCAACGTGATAAACTTGATCCAGTTTGATAGTCCCATTAGTGACCACTCCAGTACCGGTGATATTTCCTCCTTTGTTACCAGCGAATGATACAAATCCCCTGTTCCCTCCCTTGAAGTCTGTGAGTAGACTTCTTTCACCAGTCATGTGCCTAGAGAAACCACTGTCGACGAACCACTTGTTGTTTAGACCTGTAGTTATCTCCTGCACATGAAAGAAAAGAGATTAGTTATCATGGGGAACCCAAGCCATGATGTCAGGATCTGAACTTAACTACCTAAGATTAACTGATTTGAATTGATCAGAGTGTAAAACAATAATCTTGTATTAAATCAAAGTCTAATTAAGAAGTTTGCAGAATAACACTTAATTATTTTGATAAAAGCTTTCAGAATTCATAACAAATAAACATAAGGAATAAACAAAATTGCTTGTATTGCTGAATCAGAATGATTACAATCACCTCTAATCTGTTTGATTAGACGAAGAACACAAATTGTTCTTAGGGTTTTACAACCTTAGAGGCTTATGAAAACTTAAACAAAAAGCAATTACAAACTTGAATATGCAGAAACTTCAATACAATAGAAAAACCTATTCTATATATTTATAATGCTTTCTGATTTGTTTCCTTGAAGGACTCTGACTTCTCTAATAGTAGATATGCTGGAATCTTCATGTAAATATCTTTTCCTGAATATCATCACTTTCTGTTTATAAAACTGTTGAGCAGCTTGAATCTCTTAGCAGCTTGAGCAGGGCAGCTTGAGTGAAATTACTCTGGCAGCATGAACTTTTATACTAGCAGCTCGAGTTTCTTCAACTAACAGCATGAACTTTGTACTTACATAGAAATTCTACTAACAGTCTGAGAAGTCTAACTAATAGTTTGAACTACTTAGAATATTTCCCAACAATCTCCCCCTAACTTAAATTCTTTACACAAGACTTTAAGTTCTATACAAATAAGGAAATAAAACAAGTAAACTGTTATTTACAAACCAAGGCTTTCAAAAACTTACAACTGTGCAAGTTTCTGATTGACTGCCTTCAAAAATTCTCTCTTCAAATCTTCTCTATCACAATATATTCTTACTGTCCTCATTTGAAGTAGCATAGCCTTTGGAAGATCAAAGAATTCAAAATTGAAGAATATACAGGATCCATTTGCAAACCTGATTTTGTAAGTCTTTGATTTGACAAACAGATCAACTTGTACAATTTTCATCTCCTTGGCATCTTCTATATCCTTCCTTATTGACTCAGGATCAAATATGCTCGGCAAATCTTTAATAGTTTGTTTCACTTGTGGGAGGGAAGATCTGACTTGAGTTGCAGTCCCAACATGATACATCCTTGTGAGCTCATCTGTTGTCATCCCTTGAGCCATATGCATTATACTTTTATACTCTTCCTCAGGACCAGTTTCTCTTCTTACTACAAAATGATATCTTAAGTCAATGTTATCCATTGGCTTAGCATACCAGTAAGTAATAAAAGGTTTTGAGAAATCATGCTGGTCAAGGGACTTCTCTATATCCATCACTTGTTGCAGCTGATGCTCAAACAGCACCCTTTTAACCTGATCAAGCTTTACTTGTGAAATTGACTCTGATTGAGGAATAGGAGCAGCAGCTTGAACAGAAGGAGCAGGATCACTGGCAGCAGCTTGAACTGAAACTTGTGATCTTTGGACTTCTTGGGAGACTTTGGCTACCTTACGTTTTTCCATTTCCTTGTCATGGATATCTTGCAGCCTTTCTGTGCTCATGGACCGAGCCATCTTCTTTGGGATGCCAGCTGAAAAGGCAAAATTAATCAGAAATCTTCTATGCTCAGCCTTTGAATGCCCTGTTGGCATCTTCCTCTTTCTTTCACCTTGCTTGACCACAAACCCTCTTAGGTAATCTCCTAAGGTTTCATCATCTTGCATTGGGGCATGGGTTTGCTGGTCTAAAGCCTGATCTTGTTCTTCTGCTATTTTTCTAGCAATCTCAGCATCAAAGGCAATCTGGGCTTCTCTGTTAGAAAATTTGTGCTTTGGAGACTCAATAAGAATACCCTTGCCCTTATCTTTTGTAGCAGAAGATGTAGCTTGGACTGAACTGATGGGAGCTTGAATTCCTTCTCTTATAACAACTCCAGTTGCTCTTGTAGAAGCAGCTTGAGTTTCTGGGCTAACAGCTTGAGAAGCTGTTGAGACTGTTAGCCTAGATTCTTGGACTGTTGGAGCTGCTTGGACTGTTTTAGGGATCTCCTGATTCTCCCCCTTTTTGGAAGCATTGGTTTGGTCAGGAGGACCTACAACCTTTGCCACTTGGGTTTGAATCATCTGCTTTAATTGAATGATCTTATTCCCACAGAGGGTAAACCCTTTATGGAGATAATCCATCCTTTGATTTTGAGCCGCTTCTGCCTGCCTGAGTGCAATTATTTGTGCCCCCTGTGCAGCAATGATGGACTGATGATATTCCAACATTGCTACAACAGGTTGCAGCTTAGGATCCGTTAATAACATGAGTTGCAGACTAGCCTCAAGATCAGCAAACGAATGTGGTGCTTGTCTATCACTGGCATGAATACCAGAAGTAGAAACCTCTGGGCCCCTCTGTTCTTGGTACTGGGGACTTCCAGATGGTTCTTGCACACCTTCTGTTGCCATGGGTGTGGTCTTAGTGATGTTGGCACTGTCCTGTGCCTCTTGTGCAGAAGCAACAGTAGTGTCAGCCACAGAACCCATATGGACAATCTCTGTGGAGATGTCCACCTCCTGATTGAGGTTGGGAGTGTCCTCAATGGGTACCCTTTGGATATTCTGTGCAGAAGTGTCCTCCTGCACAGGGTTATTTGGCTCTTGTATGAGGGCTGAGGAGGAAGGAGCTCCTGGACCTCTTTTCCTTTTATATAGTAGGAGTGGGGATGTGGGCTTAACAAAAGGAACAGAAGGTATTTGAGTATCATGAGGAGTGGGTTGGGGTCCTGGGGGTGAAGCAGTAATGTTAGGCTGAGCCTGCTCAGGACCCTCTCCTCTGTTTCTTGGAATGATGCCCATCATTGCAGAAGGCAATGAGACATCTACACTCAAAAAATTGGCACTTGGCTTTAGAAGCCTTTTGATAGAAGATAGTGAGTGTCTATGGGAAACATGTATCCTCTTATGTATATGAAAATTTGTGCAAGTTTTTGCAATTATATCTGCTAAAAATTTAGGATACCTCAAAAATTTCTCATTCTTTAGGGAATGATGCCTTAACATCCCCTTGAAAATCATATTTGAAAAATTGAACTGTTGGCCTGTTGAAAAGCACACCAAGGCAGTGGCAACGTTTGATGAAAATTCGGACCAACCAGTTCTTTTAGGGCTAATACACTGCTGAATGATGTGCACAAGATATTTCCATTTAGGTGAAAAGTGTGCTTTAAAGAAAGTAAAAGAATCAGCAGGACCCCTATAGCCAATATTATAAAGACCAGAATGTAAAGCATTAAGGGATAGGTCAGTTATACCTGAGGCATCTTGAAGATGCAGATGTTGTCTGATGGATTCCTCAGTCACGGTGATGGTATTTCCATCGATTTTGGATGTCAGAGAAGAGACTCCATTGATGGTTTTTAAAGAAGCATGGTTCCAGAACTGCTCAATATGTGAGATGTATATGGTGGGATTGATATTGAGGGAATGATGGATATGAGAACTTTGAAGGAAGTCCATCATGTCATGGAACGGTTCAAGGTCAGCGTGTTTTAGAGAGTAGGGTAAACCGTTGTGTTCTTTTACGAACTCCATTGATGAATCGAAGAATTTAGGGTTTCAGTGATGTGCGTGGGAATTGTTTCAGAGAATCAAGAAGGGTTCTGGAAGATATTTTGCAACTGGTAGTTACAATAGAACGAAACTGGAACCTTTAAAGGTTTTGAAAAATATTTAAAACCCCGCACACACTTATGAAAATGACCATATTACCCTGTACACTTTGACAGATCAAGTGAAACAACTAACAGTCCGAGAAAATGAACTAGCAGCTTGAGAAAATACTCAAGCTGTTAGTTGAAAATTTAGGCGACTGCTAATGAAACAGTGACTCCTCCTTAATCAAGCATATGTATAAACAAATTAATCCATATTAACCATACCAATATTTGAAACTAGGAAGGTGAATCTTCCTACATCAAATGGTTTTGTAAATAGATCAGCTAACTGATCATCAGTATGAATTTCGGTAACTTGGATTAATTTCTTCTCATTGCAGTCCCTTATAAAATGAAATCTAATTTCTATATGCTTGGTTTTGGGAAATTTCACTGGATTTTGTACAATGCTAATTGCACCTGATTTGTCAATATAAATGGGAGTGGATAGGAAATTCATACCATAGTCTCTCACTTGATTTTTAATCCACATCACTTGGGAGCAGCAACTTGCAGCTGCCACATATTCTGCTTCAGTAGATGAAGTGGAAACAGTTGTTTGCTTTTTGCACTGCCAAGAGACCAACCTTGTTCCCAAGTATTGACATCCACCAGTTGTGGATTTTCTGTCAATGTTGCATCCTCCGTAATCACTGTCAGAAAAGGCTGTTAGTTCAAGAGGAGAGTCTTTAGGATACCAGAGGCCTAAATGTGGTTGGCCTTTGAGATATCTAAAGATTCTCTTAACAGCAACCAAATGGGAGTCCTTTGGAGAACATTGAAACCTAGCACACACACAAACAGCAAACATAATATCAGGTCTAGAAGACGTTAGATACATAAGAGATCCTATAAGAGATCTATATAAATGAATGTCCACATCTATGCCATCTTTGTCTGTATGGAGCTGCTTGTGAGGATCCATAGGAGTACTTGAAACTTTGGTATCTTGATACCCAAACTTTTCCAGTATGTCTTTAACATACTTTGATTGACTTATGAAGAGACCAGTGGGCTTCTGCTTGACCTGCAATCCTAGAAAGAAGGTGAGTTCTCCTATGAACTCATTTGAAACTTTTTGTGCATTAAGGCCTCAAACTCTTTGCACAGACTATCATTTGATGATCCAAAGATGATATCATCAACATATATTTGTACAAGCAGAATCTCAGTTTTGATGGACTTTTTGATTAGGGTTTTGTCCAGAGTGCCTCTCTTGAACCCATTCGGTAGAAGGTATGATGACAGAGTGTCATACCATGCTCTAGGAGCTTGATGGAGTCCATAGAGAGCCTTGTCTAGCTTGTAGACTCTGTCTGGATACTTGTAGTCCTCAAAACCAGGAGGCTGACACACATAGACCTCCTCTTCAATTGTGCCATATAGAAAAGCAGATTTCACATCCATTTGATACACTTTAAAACCTTTGAAGCTTGCATAAGCCAAAAATAGTCTGATGGCTTCAATTCTTGCTACTGGAGCAAATACATCATCATAATCTATGCCTTCCTCTTGAGTGTACCCTTGTGCTACTAGTCTTGCTTTGTTCTTGATGACTATCCCTCTCTCATCCTTCTTGTTTCTGAACACCCATCTTGTACCAATGGCTCTCTTTCCTTTAGGGAGATCAACAAGTGTCCATACATTCTGAATCTTGAATTGTAGAAGCTCTTCTTGCATTGCTTCAATCCAGGATGAATCTTTCAAAGCTTCTGATGCCTTTTTAGGTTCTAGCTGAGACATGAAACAGGCATGTTCAAAAGCAGCTAGACTAAATTCAGGAACTGCTTGTTCAGCAGCAGCAGTCTCATTTTGAACCATATTCCTTGTTTGCACAGGTGTACGTGGATCACCCATTATTTGATTGAGAGGATGATACTTGTGAACCCTGAGTGTAGGCTCTCTATCTGTCTGAAAGGAGGATCCAAGATTTGTATAATCTCCATCAGGACCAGTGGATGGTTCAACTTCTGGAACAGCTTGACTTGAATCTGGGACTGTTTCCCTTTGTGTTGGAGCTGTTCCCTCAGGACTTGGGAGTTGCACTTCAGTGTCTGGATTTGAACCATGTTGAGCATTTAGAACCCCTGGAGGGTCACAAGACAGAAGTGGTATAATTGTATACTCATCCCAATTGTTTGAATCTGCAGCAGCTTGAAACTTTGTGCCAACAGCTTGATCATTTGTGCTACCAGCATGAGAATTTGCATTGACAGCATGAGAATTTGCATTGACAGCTTCAATCCTGTTTGCATCAGCTTCTGCAGTATACTCAACAAAGATCAGAGAATTTGTTAGTGAATCCAAATCAAACAACCAATCAGGACCAGTGCCTTTGACATTTGTAGTATTTTCATTAAATTCAACATTGGCACTTTCTTCAATGGTTTTAGACACACTGTTATATACTCTATAGGCTTTGCTTTGATATGAGTATCCTACAAAGAAACCTTCTTCAGCCTTACTTTCAAACTTCCCTAAGTGAGTCTTAGTGTGAAGAATGGTACATGGACAGCCAAAAGACTTGAAAAAGGCTATTGAGGGTATTCTATTATGGAATAACTCATAAGGAGTTTTTCCTTGAGATTGAACAATCTGAACCCTGTTTAGAACATAACAGGCTGTATTGACTGCTTCTGCCCAAAAGGTCATTTGCAGTTTTGAATCAGCTAGCATGGTTCTAGCAGCCTCAATTAGTGTTCTATTCTTTCTTTCAGCTACACCATTTTGCTGTGGTGTTCTTGGTGCACTATATTGCCTAGCAATACCTTTGGACTCAAAAAAACTGTTTAGAATATGATTTTTAATCTTAGTTCCATTGTCTGATCTTATCACCTTGACTTTTGAGTTAGATTGGTTTTCTATCTTAAGAATAAATGACTTAACTAGCTCAGCAGTTTCATCTTTAGACCTAAGAAAGTAAACCCAAGTAAATCTGGTGAAATCATCAACAATGACTAAACAGTAAGCCCTTTTATTCAAACTTAAAACAGATGTTGGACCAAATAGATCCATATGAATCAGATGAAGAGCAGATGAGATTGAATTTACTTCTTTGGCCTTATGAGAAGTTTTGTGTTGCTTGCCTTTAAGACATGCTACACAATGATCATCACATATGAACTCCTTTTGTGGTAAACCTCTTACCAGATTCTTTTTGACTAAAACATTCATGGATTTGAAGTTCATGTGACACATCCTTCTGTGCCAAAGAGCCGACTCATTGGATGATGCTTTGGATATCAAACAGCTTAAAGTACTTGATTTAGATAAAAGTTCTGTGTCCAAACAATATACATTGTCCTTTCTTGGTGTTCTGAGTAAAACAAGATTTTCAGGAATTTTAAAATCTTTTGAAAGGACAATGCACTCAGAATCTGTAAACAAAAGAATATTTTGTTTATCACAGATTTGAGACACACTCAATAAATTGTTTGTCACAGATTTGTCACAGTGTTACAGTTAGAAGGTACAGAAACCTGTGGAGCAGCATTGCACACTCATCTTCTCCTTTCCTTTCTTATTGGGGACTTGGATTTCTATAGGTGCACTCATTGTTTTGTGTTCTTTCTCAACTGCTGTGCACTCACAGTCTCTATTTTGAATCTGAGCTTCTTTAGATTCAGGACTGTTATCAAGGATAGGATCTACAGTAGTCATAGACTCATCTAATGGTTCATTGACAAGCCTATCAGCAACCTCACTCATTGGATGAATGTATTTGTTGTTGTATGGGGGTGGAGTAGCTCTGTAGCCTATACCTTCTTTGGGATTAACCTGAGATTTTACCCTGTCTTTAAATTGGACTTCCATTAGGTGTTCCAACTTTTTATTTGCCAATTTGAAGTTACCTAGATCTATATTAACAGATTCTAGTTTCTTATTAGCCTCTAACACCTTTTGTTCAGTCTCTTCTACCTTTTTATTTAGGGAGTCTATTTTCTTATTTAGCTCCTTTTTCTCCCACTCATGATATGTTCTATCATGTCCCATTTGAATCTCATTATCCTTATAGTCATTGATCTGTTTTTCAAGATCTTCTATGGCCTGCATGTATTCATATCTCCTTTCTTCCATCTTAGCTAGAGTTTTACACATGCTCTCATTATGATCTCTGTACTTTTTAACCATATTTTTGCATGTTTGAGAGAAAAGTTTAGAATTTACCTTAGATGGTAATTCAGTGGAGGAGACATTTGATGTTTCTGCCATTAGAGCTTGATTTTGAAACTCTTCCTTTGTCTGATCACTCCAGTCAAACACATTGTCTTCTTGAGAGACAAGTGCTTGTGATGATGAAGCCTGATTAGTCTGCTGAGACCTTGATGACTGTTGACCTTGAGATTTCCATTCTCTAGCAAAGTGACCAAGTTTGTGACATTTAAAACACGTCAACTTTTGACTTATCAAAAGCTGGTTTGCCTTCTACTCTGGCTGGAAAGGTGGTTCTGCCAGTTGAAAAGGAATCACTGCAATTAGATTATTCAGATGACAGAAGAGCAGTATTGTGATTATAAGAAAGAGATTTTTTTTTAGTGTCAATCTCAGTCTCAAACACTCTCAGACTGTTGTACAGATCATCCAGTTCTATTTCATCAAGAGTGTGTTTTGTTCTCCATTGAGCAGCATAAACTGTCCATTCTTCTCCAAGAGATCTGAGAAACTTTCTGTTGACCTCATCTTGATCCAGGCTGACTTTTGCAATTTCCAATTCACTTATCAGTTTGTTGAACCTGTCAAAAATCTGAGTAAGGTTTTCATTCTTGCCACCAGAAAAGTTTTCATACTGCTGTTTCAAAAGATCCTTTTGATTTCTCTTGGTACTGGCATTACCAGCAAATCTTTTCTCTAAAGCAATCCAAAGAGAATGAGCAGTATAAAACTTTTTGAACTGATGTTGATAAGCATTAGGAATGGCTATTTGTAGAAGTGTAAGAGCTTTCACTTCATTCATTCTAGCCTTTCTTTCAAGTTCAGTTTTTGGAGGAGTTTTGACGGGTTTTCCCTTATCATCAAGTTTTGGATCAACTACAGGAGGAAATTCAATAGCTTCGCATATAGCATAATCAATGAATTGAATATGATGTTGAATCCTGAGTTTCCACATCTCAAACTTAGTGGGCTTGAGCATAGGCACTTTGAGTCCTTGCCCAGATCCGCTGCTGCTATTATCAAATTCCATTGCAAAAGATTAAAAGTTTAAAAGAAAGCTTTCGACTTTGAAAAACAAAGAACGACCTTTGGCTCTGATACCACTTGTCAGGATCTGAACTTAACTACCTAAGATTAACTGATTTGAATTGATCAGAGTGTAAACCAATAATCTTGTATTAAATCAAAGTCTAATTAAGAAGTTTGCGGAATAACACTTAATTATTTTGATAAAAGCTTTCAGAATTCATAACAAATAAACATAAGGAATAAACAAAATTGCTTGTATTGCTGAATCAGAATGATTACAATCACCTCTAATCTGTTTGATTAGACGAAGAACACAAATTGTTCTTAGGGTTTTACAACCTTAGAGGCTTATGAAAACTTAAACAAAAAGCAATTACAAACTTGAATATGCAGAAACTTCAATACAATAGGAAAACCTATTCTATGTATTTATAATGCTTTCTGATTTGTTTCCTTGAAGGACTCTGACTTCTCTGATAGTAGATATGCTGGAATCTTCGTATAAATATCTTTTCCTGAATATCAGCACTTTCTGTTTATAAAACTGTTGAGCAGCTTGAATCTCTTAGCAGCTTGAGCAGGGCAGCTTGAGTGAAATTACTCTGGCAGCATGAACTTTTATACTAGCAGCTCGAGTTTCTTCAACTAACAGCATGAACTTTGTACTTACATAGAAATTCTACTAACAGTCTGAGAAGTCTAACTAACAGTTTGAACTACTTAGAATATTTCCCAACACATGACTGACTTGGTAATACCATTCTCATCCACATACGTGAACTCCTTCAAATACCCATCTCTCCTTTCAGGTGACTTGGGTATTTGATTAAGAGCCTGTTGTGGTGCAGAGTGATTTAAATTCACTCTCGGCCTTTGAGTAGGCATTTTCTGTGGAGCCCTTGAATAATTTCGATTATAAGGCATTTCCGAGTAATATCCCTGGGCTCTACCTGGTGTCTGATGTCTTACAGGAGTGTGTGACCTAATCGAAGTGTAAGCTCTTCTAGGTGTAGTACTCCTATAAATTTGTTGAGGTCCTGACCTAGATTGATTAGGGACTCTATTCGGTGAATTAGTCCTAACCACTTCGTTTGGTCTACCTGACACAGGTGTTTGTTTCACAGCAATCTTTGGTGTGGCTTGCACAAGTTTCTCGATGTTTTGAGAACTACTTGTGCTTGCTACACTTGTAGAGGGTTTATGTTGTTCCGGCTTTCCAATTTTAGGTGTAGATTCTACCTTCCTATGTGGACAACTAGAAGCATCATGTCCCTTTTCATGACATCTAAAACAAGACATTTTATCAATAGACTTCTTATGCGTGCCCTTTGACTTAGGTGTCTCACTAGTGTCATGTTTTTTTGTCTCAACTATAGTGACTGTTTCCTCTTTCTGATTATTAAAGTCAGCTTTGGATTCTCCTACAATCTTATCACTAGAAGATGGCACAAATTTGACTTTCTTAATCTTGGCATTGTTATTAGTCACCTTAGTTTCTTTATCCTTAACTGATTCAGACACAGGTTCAAATGCGACCTCTGATTTAACTGGTTTATCAGTTTTATCCTGAGGCTGAGGCACATAGTTATCATTGAAAGGTGGAGGACTCTCATTATACCCTAAACCTACTGATTTCTTAGACTGCCGCTGTGCATCTAAGATCTTCCCTAGGTTCAGTGAAGAGTTCCTAAACTTTTCCAGTTTACTATTCACCTCTGCAACCTTTACCTTAGCTTCAGCTAGCTCTACCTCTTTAATCTTAAGCTCTTTAGTCAACGCCTCAACATGCTCATACATTAGTTGTATTCTAACACACTGCTCACTCAGCTTGTCTTTTAGACTTATGACATCTTGTGCATCTGCCTTAAGCTTATTCCTAAGATCTTCTTTTATATCTAAGAGGCTAGCATTGTCCGATTTTAAGGATTCATTTTGAGCAGTTAGATTTGTATGTGTTTCTAGAACTAAATTTAATCTGTCATTAGTAGTAGCACAGAAAGCACATAAATCGCGGAATGTAGAAGAGTTCAGAATTACCTTTGCGTGAGCTAATTCCACGTTTGCCATTTGTGCAGCAAACTGTAGAATTGTCTGACTGTCTGACTTCTCTACTAGCACAGGACTGGTATCATTCGGTGTCTGTCCTCTGCTTCTTCCACTGCTCCGACACTTCCAGTCTCTGTTACTTCAGCCATGAAGGCTCTAGCGTTAGACTCTGGATGTGTACTCCAATCGTATGTTCCATCGAGCTGTCTGTCGGATGTGACATTGGTTAACAGACCAACTATGTTTGCCTGATTACTCGAACTACCCGGCTAATATCTCCCCTGAGATTGATTCTGGTAGTTCTCAACTTTAGGTCTTTGACACTCTCTAGCAAAATGTCCTAACCCCTGGCAGTTGTAGCACTTAACTTTGGATTTATCGAATCCAATCTTATTGTCGCTGACATTTATATTTTTGCCCGTCCTTTTGATGAATCTCTTGACTCGCTGAGTCAGCATGGCCAGTTGCCATTGAAGATCCATCTCCTCTAAATCGTCAGGATCTACCTGATCATAGTCTTCATCCCATAGAGTAGGATCGTTGATTTTCCCTTGAACGCAATTGCCGTAGGCGGCCACGAATGAAGCCAAAAGATTTAGATGATCTTCAGCTGATTTTGTGCTCATCGGCATCCTTAAGTATCCTTGAGATGTAGATGCAGACTGAGTTGGCTTTTCTTCCGGTCTGGAGTACCCTAAGAAAGCCCGGCTCCCTGAGTCATCTACTTCAACTGGAGTCGATGTTTCACCCGTAAAGAATGTTGTAGCTGTCTTTAGTTCACTTGCCACAGAAGGTTTGGATTTCCCAAAATACATATCCGGATCCTGTACTTGGTCATACTCCCGTTCCTTCTTTAGCAACTGAAAGTTATACGCCCTCAGCGTTCCACTGACTCCTTCTAGAGTTAGAGTCTCATATTTATCTTCATCATGTTTTATCAGCGCTACATACATCTCCCTTTTGGCTGGTAAAGCATCTAGAATTTTCTCAATCTTCTCTAACTCACGATACTCGACATCGTGATTGTCTAATTCAGTCAACAAGTGATAGAACCTTGTAATGGTCTCATCCAGCTTTTCGTTTTTCAAAGCCTTGAAAATAGCAAACTGCTACTTGAGCATTTCCATTCTACCTTTCCTAACCCTCAGATTCCCTTCACACCGTTTCTCAAGTGCATCCCACAACTCTTTTGCTGTTCGTTGATTTCGAAATGTGTGCAGGATCTCCTGAGGTAATGCCATTCGTATAATCGAGAATGCTCGGTTCTCGGCCTCATATAGCTTCTTATCATTATCTTTCATCATTTGATATGACAAGACTCGTTGACGTCCCTCAACTTCTGTTGTAGGTGGAATGTATCCCTCGTCGATAAAAATCCACATTCTCATATCGTTGAATCGAGCGAAGTCGGCGAACCTATCCTTTCACCAATAATAATCTTCCAATTTCATCAGCTTAGGTGGAGAATTTGCCTTTCTGACCTCATGGTCCATTTCAATAAACCTTTGTAAACTTGTCATTGTTTCAAAAATTCTTGAGTTAGAACTTAATTAATTTAATTTGAAATTAATTTAAATTAGCCCTTTCGAACTTGGGTAGGTTCGAATTTGGTTAATTTTAAATTTGTTTGAAATTAAATTCGAAATTAAGTTTGAACTCAACCAAATTCGAAATATTGACAAATTCGAAGATGATGCCAAGTTCGAATAATTAAATTCGAATATAGGCAAATTCGAAAATAAGCAAATTCGAATCAATGAAATTCAAATCAAACCCTAAAATAACATCGACAGGAGCGTATTTTCTGACAAATTCGAATTTCGAATAAACCCTAATACCCCTTATATGTTCGAGCGCCGCAAGTTCGAAAAACGGCCAAAAGGTCTATTTTTTCAACTTTTCAGATTAAACCAAAGTTTTTAGGATTAAAAACTATGATGTCGTCCAAAATGATGAACTAATATGAACTTTTCTCCGTTTTGTTGCTTGTATAACTCAAAAATATAACCAAAAACGTGATTTGACCGTCCAAAAACGTCAAGAAACCACAGATGTTACTTGTGAACACGAAGAACACCACGAACACCCTAATGGCTCTGATGCCACTTGTAAGGTCGCCTAACTACGGATCCTATCTTGACGCGACACCTGCCAACGAGTGCGGAATCCTCGTTTGCGGCTTGACGGATAGACCACGCACACTGAAACACGGAGACACACACAATGATAGATGAACAACGGATCGTCCCGACACGTGATTCTCTCCAAACGAAACTCTCTGAATACTTGTAAGTTCGAGATCGCCCTTTTGCTTAATCGCTCTAAAATTCTGCAAAAGTCCCATATTAATCGAATTAACCCTTAATTATAATGCCCAGTTCGAATTTTCCTAGGACAAGTTCGAACTGGCCCAAGGCCTTTCGAACTTGTCCTCTAACAAATTCGAATTTGAGTCTTCAAACTTATGTTTGAACTTATTGTGACACATTACCCTAAGTTCAAACATACAACCAATCAATATCAAACACAAATAATAAACATATATCAAACACTTGTTAATATTCAATCGCATGTAAATTGACTTATACAAAATACTTTCTATATTTAGACTGCTATCGTCACACAGGATGCACTAACATGACGTTTAATGAATAGGGTAGTGTGCACTGCACCTTTGTTGAAGCCACTTTTTAAGAGATAAAATGATAATGCATCATACCAAGCTCAAGGTGCTTCTATAAGACCATACATTGACTTGTCTAAAATATATACATGATTAGGCTTCGAAGGATCTGTAAATCCTTTGGGCTGATATGTATATACTTCATCCTTTAACTCCCCATTCAAAAACGCGGGTTTTGCATCCATTTGATATATTGTAAAATTCTTATGAGCGGCAAATGCTAAAAACATTCTAATAGCCTCTATTCGGGCAACGGGGGCAAATGTCTCGTCGTAGTCTATTCCCTCCTGCTGACTATATCCTTTGTCCACGAGTCTCGCTTTGTTCAGAATGATGACACCATGTTCATCTTTCTTGTTCTTGAAAATCCACTTCGTGCCAATGATAGATTTGTCTTTCGGTGTTTCTACCAATTGCCAACCTCTCAACCACTCAAATTTATTGAGCTCCTCTTGCATCACAACTATCCAATTTGCATCCTGAAGAGCTTCCTTTACCGTTTTTGGTTCTATCTTGCTCATAAATTTGAGAAGAGGCATTCTTTATGGTAGCTTTCCTGGTTAGTACAGAAGCAGAGTGATCACCAATGATGTTTTCAGGTGGGTGATCACTTGTCCATTTGAAAGAATGAGGATATGTAACATCCGACATTAAACCAGGTTAGCAACTACGACCCAATCAATATTTAATAGCCAATTATAACCTAATCAGTGGTCATTAGAAATTAATCAAGGTGATTAACAATGTTTATTAGGAAATTCAACTCAATTAGAATCAAATTCATCGGTGCGATGAATCGGGAAATCAATTAATCCGATCGACTTACGATATGAGGGATTAATTCAACTATATACATAATTTAATTATGATTAGTGACACTAATCATACACTAATACAAGTACTTAACATTAATTATGCAAGACTAAAACAATTCATTAAAACAATGCATCTAAAAGTATTTATGAATTTACAAGAAAAGGGAAATACAAGAATACATTTCTAAATACTTTTATACAAATAAAAAAATACATGGATATACCATGTAGTGGCCGGCCCTTAGGGGGTACTACATAGGTGTTGACTTTCATTTTTTTATTAATAAAACACCATACACAATCACCATCATCACATTTCACTCTTACACTCCACAAAGATTTACACTCCACCTTCATATCCAACATCATTGCAAAGATATTTTCACCCTCTATAAATAGAGAGATTTTCATTCATTTTAATCACACCAAAACTCTTCTGTCTCTCTCTCTGAAATCCGGCCACCACACACACACACTACAAACCATTTTCTTTCAAGTGTTCTTCAAGAAATTCAAGTGTTCTTGGTGCAAACCTTGCAAGAGCTGCAACTTCTTCTCAATTTCATACTCCAAATACTTCAAAGTAAGTAAATACTAGCTTATTTCATCTTATATTTACGTTTATATAAGTCATAATATATATAATCACCAACAACAACAAGTTTCATAAAAACTCAAGTTTATAAATTTCTAGTTTTGTTTTTAAGTTGTTTTCTTCAAATGTGTTTATAAATATATAAACACATCATATAAGTGTAAATATTATGAAAACAAGTGATATATATGTTGTAACATCCGGCACTGAACCAGGTTAGCAACAAAACCCTAATCCACATTTAATAGTCAATTATAGTCTAATCAGTGGTCATTAGAAATTAATCAAGTGATTAACAAGGTTTATTAGAAAATTCAACTCAATTAGAATCAAATTCATCAGTGCGATGAATCGGAAAATCAATTAATCCGATCGATTTACGATATGAGGGATTAATTCAACTAAGTACATAATTAAATTATGATTAGTGACACTAATCATACACTAATACAATTACTTAACATTAATTATGCAAGACTAAAACAATTCATTAAAACAATGCATTCAAAAGTATTTTTGAATTTACAAGAAAAGGGAAATACAAGAATACATTCTAAATACTTTTATACAAAAAAAATATATATAAATACATGAAAATAATCCATAAAAATCTGGTCATAGGGTAGTACTACCCAAGATTTGATTTCAATTTTTTATTTCCCAACTCCATAACCTTTCATAATCAAATCTTTCACACCCCATTCTCCTTTCATTTCAACATGATCTTACACTCCACCTCCATTTGAAAGACCAAGACTTTGCCTATAAATAGAGGGCTTCCTTTTCATTATTTTCACACCAAAATATCTCTTTCTCTCCTCTCAAAACCGGATCCCACACACACACACACTACAAACATTTTCATTCAAGTGTTCTTGGTGAAATTCAAGTGTTCTTGGTGAACTTCAAGTGTTCTTGGTTCAAATCTTGCAAGAGTTCCAACTTCTTCTCAATTTCATACTCCAAATACATCAAAGTAAGTAAATACTAACTTATTTCATCATATATTTATGTTTATATAAGTCTTGCATAATATATATAATCACCAACAACAACAAGTTTCATAAAAACTCAAGTTTATAAGTTTCTAGTTTTATTTTTAAGTTGTTTCTTTAAATGTGTTTATGAATATATGAACACATTATAAAAGTGTTAATATTATGAAAACATGTGATATATATGTGTTTTTATAACTATTATGACTTTTATACAAGTAGTCTTTGAATAAACAACAAGAATCATAAGTTGTTTCAAGTTTATAAACTACGGAATTTCGGCAGAATATTTGTATCGACTTTGAAAAATCATAACTAATTCATAACTCAACGAAATGAGTTGATTCTTGTCTCAAAAGTTAGATCTATGTCTTAAATATAGATCTGCAATTTTTCATAATTTATTTTGAAGTTTAAGACCTCCAGAAATTATTTGAGAAACCGAAAGTTTGACAGCTCAAAAATGGCCAACATAGCGTTTTTAACGAGATTTTTCACCAACCTAAACAACTCGAAAAATGGCCGTTCTTGATTCTAAAAATCCTTTGTATATAGTAGTTTAATGTCCTAGAAAACCAAAGTCTAAAACATTTTGGAGCTTGGTCAAAGACAGCCTCAAAGTAGGCCGAAAAACCTCCGAAAAAGCTGGAAAATTATATATATATAAACTTGACGTTTTAAGCAAATCTTATTTTTAAACTTGTAATGTTGGGTGATTTAAGACATAAAAATCTATAAATATACCTATTATCATATATTAGTGATATTAAGTCCTTATTATCATTTAGGACTCGGTTAAACATCTCCGGTTTCATCACCCATCAACCAACGCACATTTGCATTTTTGCGCGTAGTTTTGCCATCACTAGTTCGGTGAGTCTTCATTGCCCCTATTTTCACTATCTATTGGGGTGGAAATACATGCACTGTTTTCATATGGACATCAAAACTGTTTATTTCTTATATGTATTACATGTTTGGATCCCATCAGCCCTTATATCATGAACCGTTAATTGCATTTATTTGTAAGCGCGGATATATTGTGGATAGATCTATCGGGAGTCATGTCCCCCATTCGGGTTAGCTCGGTTCGGCTAACAGCGAGTGCATATATATTCAACACACGGTATTACGTATGGGAATACTGCACATGGCAAACTCATTCTAATTAAGCTTCGGTTGAATGATGGTTTATGTAATACATACGCGGAATTTATGATTTTATAAATTCAACTCATCTTATAATGTCCATACAACTGGTCTTTTCGCGTAAACCTATGAGCTCACCAACAATTTTCGTTGACGTATTTTAGCATGTATTTTCAGGTAATTAAGGCAAGTATGCCTTCAGAAGTAACCACTTTCAAGCTTCCGCACTTAAGGAGTCGCATTCTTTTTCAAACCGTCGGAGATTTATTTGCATTATTTTGGATAACTTAATTATGTATTCAAATCTCTGTACCTTGCGAACTACTCTTTATTATTTACGGGTTATGTAAAACGTTTCTACCTTTTAAGGTTATATCGATGTATTTTTGAAAACGTCCATATAGTGGTCGTTCATTATGATTATGGTTACGCTTCCGCACTCGTCACGCCTCGCTGCCAACCGGGGTAGCAGGGTGTGACAGATTGGTATCAGAGCCATAGTTATAGTGAACTAGGTTGCATTAGTACCCTAGACTATAACTGTACATAAGATTTACTGATTTTAGAAATATTTTGTAACTTGTAACTAACTGAAAGACTATGCATGGACCTTGATAGCAGAAAACATGTCTCACCAAGAGATAATCATATTTTCCGACTCAGAAGAGGAGTATACCCCTACTAACCCATGCAATCCGGAAGTATTTTCTGAGGAGGACCCGACCGAGGAGGAAGACCCCTCGGAGGACGAGGACCCGATGGAGGAATCCGAGGAAGAACCCATGGAGGAAGAACCGATGGAGGAAGAGGATCCTTCAACACCGACGGCCCCTGCTCGCGTCCCGTATCACCCGGCCGAACCATCCTATAAGCCGTATAGGCCTTATCCTAACGGCCCAAAGATGTTGTACACACCCCGGAAACGGGTAAACATACCAAGAAGGGAGTCTATTCCTGTTCCGACTCCCCAACCCAATCCCCCGACACCACACCGACGGGTAGACGCCCGAAGATGGACTTGGATACCGGAGACCCTCCGCGAATGGAGGCAGATGGAGGGAGTTCCTCCAAACTTCGAGATCGGAGGACCATCCTCCGCACCTGTCTCATCGCTCACTCAAGAGCCCGCCGATCAGACCATACCACTTTTGATCGCAAGGTCTACCAGGCATGACCACCAGATCCGGTCACTTAACCTGGATATCGGGGAGATGACCGCTCGTTTAGAGCGGGAGGAGTTGCAAAACTCCAACATATATTGGGCCAACCAGCACGCCCTTGCTATACAGCAGGACGGACTGAATGAGCTCCGGCAGCAACTAGCCGAGAGCCAAGCCCGGATCGAGGAGCTGACTCAGCGCCTCAACGCAATGGAAAAGGGAGAGACCCCCGATCACTCCCACACTTAGTGCACATCTATCTATCTTTGTAATGGTAGGAAAATATCATGTAATAGCATAAGATAAGATTTTCGGGTAATAACCCGCCCCTAATGTAAGGAAATTTCGAATGATTAATGAATGAAAATTGCAAGTTATTTATGAAACTGTGTTTGATGATTATAGTATTGTGCTTTGAGGGAAATTTATCTCTTTAAGATTCAACTTCTTACACTATGCTTTTTCTTTAAAATTTTAAGATAATGCCGCCAAAACGAGCAATGAGCGCTGCTGACATTGAAGAGCTAGTCGCACAAAGAGTGGCTGCCGCTATAGCCACGTATGAGGCAAATAGGAATAGCTCAGCAAATGGAGATGGTGGTGCTAGCCGCACCACGGGAGGAACGGAAATCCATGCAAAGGGTTGTGGAATTAAAGGGTTTTTAAGTTGCAAACCCCGGTATTTCAACGGAACTGAAGGAGCCGTTGGATTGATACGATGGTTTGAGAAGTTAGAATCGGTCTTTCGCGTCAGCGGATGTGCTGAGGGAGATAAGGTGAAGTTTGCTACTCACACCCTACAAGATAGCGCCCTCACGTGGTGGAATTCCTATGTCCAGTCTGTAAGTATCGATGAAGCCTACCAACTCACATGGTCCGCGTTAAAACAAATGATGACGGACGAGTATTGTCCGAGGAACGAACTCCAGAAAATGGAATCGGAGTTCTGGAACCTGTCGATGAAGGGAACAGATGTGACGGGGTACACCAACCGATTTCATGAGCTAAGCATTCTGTGCCCTCAAATGGTGACCCCGGAGTACAAAAAGATTGAACGTTACATTTGGGGACTCGCTCCTCAAATTCAAGGTAACGTGACTGCCTCAAACCCATCCACCCTGCAGGATGCCATCAGGATGGCCAATAATCTTATGGACCAAGTAGCCCGGAGGAATGAAGCCAAGGCCGGGGAGAACAAAAGGAAGTGGGAAGACAAGACGGGGAAGAATGCGGGTTCACAATCCAAAAAGCCCGAGACCATTAAGGCTTACGCAGCTGGAGCTGAGCCAAGAAGAGGTTATACCGGTACCAAGCCTTTCTGCACTAAATGCACCTTCCATCACAACCAGGGTCCCTGTCCAACCCACTGTGAGAAATGCAAACGTTTGGGGCATATGGCCAAGGACTGTAAGACAGGAGCCCCGGGAACCAGTGGCAGCAATCAAAAAGGCTGCTTTGAATGTGGAGCTACTGGGCACTTCAAGAGTGAGTGCCCGAAACTGAGGAATGGTGGAGGAGCTCAGGGGAGAGCTTTTGTGTTGGGAGCAGGTGACGCTCGTCAAGATCCCCACGTGGTATCAGGTACGTTTTTATTAAACGACATTTATGCTTACGTACTCTTTGATACTGGGGCTGATAGGAGCTTTATATCTGATAAGTTTAGTAAGCAATTGAATGCCGCTCCTTTTCCCTTAGACAACTCTTATACTATAGAACTGGCTGACGGTAAAATAATAGAGGCAGGTAGTATCATTAAGGAATGCACACTGAAGCTGGCAGATCATCCCTTTAAAATAGACTTGATGCCTATAGAACTCGGAAGTTTCGACGTAGTAGTTGGTATGGATTGGTTGTCACACAATCATGCCGAGATTTTGTGTGGTAAGAAAGTGGTACGGATACCACTCCACAAGAAGAAGTTCCTAACAGTCCAAGGAGAAAGAAAGAACCGACAGTTGAATGTCATATCCGGCCTAAGAACATTAAAGTGCCTTAGGAGAGGTTGTCATGCAGTACTGGTGCAAATTGTAGAAAAAGAGGCGGAGGAGAAACGACTTGAGGATATTCCAGTGGTTTGTGACTATCCGAAGGTCTTCCCGGAAGATTTGCCTGGACTTCCGCCAACTAGACAAGTAGAGTTCCAAATCGATTTGGTGCCGGGAGCTGCACTGATCGCAAGAGCCCCATATAGACTCGCCCCTTCTGAGATGCAAGAGCTATCCAATCAATTACAAGAGTTGATGGATAAAGGATTCATTCGACCAAGTTCCTCACCTTGGGGAGCTCCGGTCTTGTTTGTGAAAAAGAAAGACGGATCCTTCAGAATGTGCATAGACTACCGAGAGCTAAACAAGTTAACGGTAAAGAACCGCTACCCTCTCCCCAGAATTGATGACCTGTTTGACCAACTACAAGGATCTAGCTTCTACTCTAAGATTGATCTGCGATCCGGGTATCATCAAGTAAAGGTTCGGGAAGAAGACATACCCAAGACAGCATTCAGAACTCGTTATGGACATTACGAATTCCAGGTAATGCCATTCGGTTTGACTAACGCACCAGCCGTATTCATGGACCTCATGAATAGTGTGTGTAAACCGTATCTGGACAAATTTGTGATAGTGTTCATAGACGATATTCTCATCTATTCCAAAAATAAGGAAGAACATGAACAGCATCTCAAGTTGATCTTGGAGTTGCTAGAAAAGGAACAGTTATACGCCAAATTTTCAAAATGTGAATTTTGGTTGCGAGAAGTTAAATTCCTTGGACATGTGATCAACAGCCAGGGAATCCAAGTTGATCCATCAAAAATCGAGGCCATAAAGAACTGGGCGACTCCTAGAACCCCCACGGAAATCCGCCAATTTCTAGGACTTGCCGGTTATTATAGGCGATTTATCGAAAACTTCTCAAAGATAGCGGGTTCCTTAACGGAATTGACTCGAAAGGATGTGAAGTATATCTGGGGTGAAGAGCAAGAAAAGGCGTTTCAGCAGTTAAAGCAAAGGTTGTGTAGTGCACCAATTCTGTCCTTACCTGAAGGGACTGAAAATTTTGTGGTCTACTGTGATGCCTCACACAATGGATTAGGTTGTGTGCTCATGCAAAGGGATAGAGTCATTGCTTACGCATCACGGCAGCTCAAAATTCACGAGGTGAATTATACGACTCATGACTTGGAGCTTGGAGCAGTGGTGTTTGCTCTCAAAATATGGAGGCACTACCTGTATGGAACTAAATGCACAGTATTCACAGACCATAAGAGCCTTCAGCATATTCTGAACCAGAAAGAGTTAAACATGAGGCAACGTCGTTGGGTTGAACTACTTAGTGACTATGACTGCGAAATTCGTTATCATCCGGGGAAGGCGAATGTCGTAGCTGATGCCCTGAGCCGAAAGGAACGGGTTAAACCCTTGAGAGTCCGAGCTTTGGTCATGACTATACAGTCAAACCTAAACTCTCAAGTCCGCGAGGCACAAGAAGAAGCAGTCAAGGAGGGTAATATACTGGATGAAGCCTTGAGAGGGATGGATAAGCAGTTCGAAATCAAGCCGGATGGATGTCGACACTTCATGGGCAGAATTTGGTTACCAAAATTCGGAGGAGTAAGAAAGCTGGTCATGGATGAAGGGCATAAGACAAGATATGCTATTCATCCAGGGGCAGATAAAATGTATCACGACTTGAAAGGAATGTACTGGTGGCCAAATATGAAGGCTGACATTGCTACCTACGTCAGCAAGTGCTTAACATGTTTGAAGGTTAAAGCTGAGCACCAAAAACCATCAGGATTGCTAGTTCAACCAGAAATACCCCAGTGGAAGTGGGAAAACATCACCATGGATTTCATCACCAAGTTACCAAAGACGTCTGGAGGTTATGACACTATTTGGGTGATTGTGGACCGGCTTACCAAAACCGCACATTTCCTGGACATTAAGGAGACTGATAAGATGGATAAGTTAACACGAATCTATCTTAAAGAAGTTGTCTCAAGGCATGGAGTGCCAGTATCAATTATATCAGACAGAGACAGCCGGTTCACATCAAGATTTTGGCAGTCATTGCAAGAAGCACTGGGTACACGCCTAGATATGAGCACAGCCTATCACCCACAAACGGATGGTCAGAGTGAAAGGACGATTCAGACGCTGGAAGACATGTTGAGGGCATGTGTCATCAATTTTGGCAAAAGTTGGGACAGACACCTGCCATTAGTCGAGTTTTCCTATAACAACAGCTATCACTCAAGCATTAAGACCGCCCCATTCGAGGCACTCTACGGGCGAAAGTGTCGATCACCTCTTTGTTGGGCTGAAGTAGGAGATAGTCAGATTACTGGACCGGAAATCATCCAGGAGACTACAGAAAAGATAGCCCAGATTCGTAACCGGTTAAAAATCGCGCGGGATCGGCAGAAAAGTTATGCAGACATTCGACGGAAGGATTTGGAGTTCCAAGAGGGAGATCAAGTAATGTTAAAAGTCTCGCCTTGGAAAGGCGTAATCCGTTTTGGGAAACGAGGAAAACTCAATCCTCGTTATATCGGACCATTCAAGATCACCAAAAGAATTGGCCCGGTAGCTTACCGACTCGACCTGCCCCCAGAGCTTAGTAATGTTCATAACACCTTCCACGTGTCCAATCTTAAGAAGTGTCTGGCTGATGAATCACTCGTTATACCCATGGACGAGCTGGAGTTAGACGATAAGTTAAACTTCATTGAGCAACCTGTAGAAATAATGGACCGAGAAGTCAAGAAACTCAAGCACAGTCGGATCCCGATAATAAAAGTCAGATGGAACTCTAAGCGAGGTCCTGAGTTTACATGGGAACGAGAAGATCAGTTCCGGGAAAAATACCCTCACCTGTTCTCGGATACTCAAGCAGTGGAGAACACGAGCTAATTTCGGGACGAAATTCCCTTAACAGGGGGAGACTGTAACATCCGGCCCTAAACCAGGTTAGCAACAAAACCCTAATCTACATTTAATAGTCAATTATAGCCTAATCAATGGTCATTAGAAATTAATCAAGTGATTAACAAGGCTTATTAGAAAATTCAACTCAATTAGAATCAAATTCATCGGTGCGATGAAATCGGGAAATCAATTAATCCGATCAATTTACGATATAAAGGACTAATTCAACTAAGTACATAATTAAACTATGATTAGTGACACTAATCATACACTAATACAATTACTTTACATTAATTATGCAAGACTAAAAGAAATGATTAAAACAATGCATCCAAAAGTATTTATGAATTTACAAGAAAAAGGAAATCCAAGAATACATTTCTAAATACTTTTATACAAAAAAATAAATGAAAATACACCAAAAATACCTCCCTTTGGCCAGCCAATAGGAAGGACAAAAGGACCTTGAAATAATTTATTTTACTCAACATATCAAAATCAAATCCTCTTTATTTCAATTCATCCAAGATTTGCACTATTCTTCATCATTTCACTATCTTTTCAAGATCCAATTTTTCCTATAAATAGAGAACATTTCCATTCATTTTAAACACACCAAAACCCCTCTTTTCTCTCTTCAAAAACCGGCCATAAGCCCTCCCAAAGCCAAAAACCTTCAATTTTTGGTGTTCTTGAAGTATTTCAAGTGTTCTTCATATTTTGAAGTGTTCTTGGTGCAACTTTTGCAAGAGTTTTAACTTCTTCTCATTTGCATTCTTATAAAACATCAAAGTAAGTAAACACTAACTTATTTCATCTTATATTTATGTTTATATAACTCTTGCATAATATATATAATCACCTACAACAACAAGTTTCATAAAAACTCAAGTTTATAAGTTTCTAGTTTTTATTTTTGTGTTGTTTCTTTAAAGGTGTTTATGAATATATGAACACATTATAAAAGTGTTAATATTATGAAAACATGTGATATATATGTGTTTTTATAACTATTATGACTTTTATACAAGTAGTCTTTGAATAAACAACAAGAATCATAAGTTGTTGTAAGTTTATGAACTACGGATTTTCGGCAGAAAACTTATATCGACTTTGAAAAATCATAACTAATTCATAACTCAACGAAATGAGTTGATTCTTGTCTCAAAAGTTAGATCTATGTCTTGACTATAGATCTGCAATTTTTCATAATTTATGTTGGAGTTTAAGACCTCCAGAAATCATTTGGGAAAACGAAAGTTTGACAGCTCAAAAATGGCCAACATAGCGTTTTTAACGAGCTTTTTCACCAACCTAAACAACTCGAAAAATGGTCATTCTTGATTCTAAAAATCCTTTGTATATAGTAGTTTAATGTCCTAGAAAACCAAAGTCTAAAACATTTTGGAGCTTGGTTAAAAACAGCCTCAAAGTAGGCCGAAAAACCTCCGAAAAAGCTGGAAAATTATATATATATAAACTTGACGTTTTAAGCAAATCTTATTTATAAACTTGTAATGTTGGGTGATTTAAGACATAAAAATCTATAAATATACCTATTATCATATATTAGTGATATTAAGTCCTTATTATCATTTAGGACTCGGTTAAACATCTCCGGTTTCATCACCCATCAACCAACGCACATTTGCATTTTTGCGCGTAGTTTTGCCATCACTAGTTCGGTGAGTCTTCATAGCCCCTATTTTCACTATCTATTGGGGTGGAAATACATGCACTGTTTTCATATGGACATCAAAACTGTTTATTTCTTATATGTATTACATGTTTGGATCCCATCAGCCCTTATATCATGAACCGTTAATTGCATTTATTTGTAAGCGCGGATATATTGTGGATAGATCTATCGGGAGTCATGTCCCCCATTCGGGTTAGCTCGGTTCGGCTAACAGCGAGTGCATATATATTCAACACACGGTATTACGTATGGGAATACTGCACAGGGCAAACTCATTCTAATTAAGCTTCGGTTGCATGATGGTTTATGTAATACATACGCGGAATTTATGATTTTATAAATTCAACTCATCTTATAATGTCCATACAACTGGTCTTTTCGCGTAAACCTATGAGCTCACCAACAATTTTCGTTGACGTATTTTAGCATGTATTTTCAGGTAATTAAGGCAAGTATGCCTTCAGAAGTAACCACTTTCAAGCTTCCGCACTTAAGGAGTCGCATTCTTTTTCAAACCGTCGGAGATTTATTTGCATTATTTTGGATAACTTAATTATGTATTCAAATCTCTGTACCTTGCGAACTACTCTTTATTATTTACGGGTTATGTAAAACGTTTCTACCTTTTAAGGTTATATCGATGTATTTTTGAAAACGTCCATATAGTGGTCGTTCATTATGATTATGGTTACGCTTCCGCACTCGTCATGCCTCGCTGCCAACCGGGGTAGCAGGGTGTGACACGTTTGGATTATAGGAATATAATATAATGGGATGACAGAATTTTGAATCTCTCTGCTATCTCTGCATGCTATAGGAATATAGTAAACTGTCTACACATAGTGACACACTCCATCTTATTGCCATCTGCCACAGCCAATCTTACACTCATGGGGAAAGGCAAGAAAGTCAAATATGCGGACAGCAGGACACTCAAATCTGGTGACATAATATATTGTATGTTTCATCTCTATCAAACATCACATTTTCTTTTTGATTTATCTGTTAGTTTTTAAATGAGTTCTGTTTTCCCCTCAAAAATAGGCAATGATGATGTGATCGTGAAAGGTGTGGATGACAAATTATGGGTAGCGAAAGTGAAGAAGTTTATGAAAAATAAAGCTCATATCTTGTGGTACTATTTGCCAGAGGAAACTGAATTTAACAGGCTACCATTTCAAGCAAAGAACGAGATACTTTATAGTGCTCACTCTGATGACGTGAGCATAGATGCCATTGAGAAAAAGTGTAAGGTCTATTCGGAGGATGAATATGAAAGTTTGGAAGAAGTTGAGCCTGATATGTATTTATGCCGTTCAGGGTATGATCCTTTGAAGGGTGAATTTACAGAGGACACAAAGTTTCTCTTGTAAGCTACACTGTTTACATAATTTTCATATGTTTTTTTATAATAATTCAAGGCACTGCACTTGTTGATTGATCTGTTTTGTAATAATATTTTAAGGTACTGCACGTGTCAGCTTCCTTACAATCCCGATTATCCAATGATTCAGTGTGAAACATGCAAATCTTGGTAGGTCAAGCTTGCATTCCTTCTAATTGCATTGCTTATGGCTCTTTTATCTGAGTTTCTTTTGGTTCTAACTTCTAACAAACACATGTGGTTCAGGTTTCATGCTTCTTGCGTGGGAATTGACACAAAGGCCAAGATTAACAAAGTAAGCACCTTCAGCTGTAAGCACGACAGCCATATTGATCATCTTGCTTCCAAAGTTTCTTACAGTGATATTGATCGACTTGCTCCTGGAAAATGGTTGAACGATGAAATTATGAACTTTTACATTAGGTATGTGCTTAATTGATTTTGATGCACTGACTTAATATGAGAATGAACAACAAGGTAACTGTTTTAGATTTGTATTTTGGCCAGACATTTACAGGAGAATACAAGTCCAACAAATGGAGCAATAAGTGATTATTACTTCTTCAACACATTTTTTTACGTGAAACTGAAAGCAGTTCTATCACCCAAGGTTTTATCTTTCCATCACCCAAGCTGATTCCCTACTATATAATTTCCCCAAGTGTCAAACTATTCACTATTATGATTAGGTCTGGTAATCTTGACCCAAAATCTTTTAATTGGGTTTCTTTGGGTACTTTATTTTTCTTTTTTGGGGTAAATTGTACTACTAAAAATAAAAGAAATGGGTTTAACATGATGATTTTAAGATAAGCAAATCAATTCTAACAGGTTCAGCGGGTAATTAGAAACGGGTCTAGCGGGTTATGTGTACACCTGACCCGCATTGACCCACACCCGTTTTGACCCATTACCCAAACGAGCCTGACTGACCCATTTTGCCAGGCCTAAAATTTATGATCATCATTTCTCCCACTTATGCTTGTTTGGTCCGTGTATTCCTTGATTAGGAAGATAAAGATTCGTTCAATAAGTTGAGAAGGTGGTGGAAAGACGTAAATATTTTACAGAAAGCATATATTATTATCCCAATTAATGAATGGTAAGTTTTCCCAAGATAATTATATTTAAAAACAGTTTGTTTTAAATCGTATATATTGATTCAGTTTTGTTTTCCAGTTTTCATTGGAGTTTGGTCATACTTTGTATGCCTGGCGAAGAGGATAAATCAGGACCAATTATCCTTCATTTGGATTCACTCGAAATGCATGTTACAAGTATAGTTGTTGAAAATATAAAAAGGTAGAGACAAAATAAGCCAAATGATTATTTTATCAGAATATTGTAATCGTTGAAAAGATAAAAGTAACCGATTTAAATCTTTGTTTTTAGGTTCCTGGAGGAAGAGGTGAAGCATGTTAGTCTAAAGAGGGATTCACTCGGAATGCATGATACAAGTATAATTGTTGAAAATATTAAAAGGTGGAGACAATATAAGACAAATGATTATTATATCAGAATATTGTAATCGTTGAAAAGATTAAAGCAACCAATTTAAATCTTTGTTTTTAGGGTCATGGAGGACGAAGGGAAGCATGCTAGTCTAAAGGGTCAACAAGTCAAGGTCTAAAACCTAATACACAATTTAAATCTTTGTTTTAGTTTTTGAAATGGAAACTTTAGGTTTTATGTGATTGATTTTTTCTGCTAGGTTCCGAAACAAGGAAATCTTTATGATTGTGGTGTCCATGTTCTCCTGTATATTGAACACTTCATCAAACATGCCCCTAACAGGGTGAAAACAGAATATTTAACAATGGTACGTGTTGATTGTTTTCTTCCTCTGATATTTGAAAAACATTTGCTCATTCTGTTGGTCTTTTACTTAAACAACCTGTTCCAAAATTTTCAGTTTGGGGAGAAATGCTTTGTTACAGAAGTGTGTGCCTTGAGAAGGAGAATACAAGGATTAATTAAAGAATGCCTCGATAAAAAACGTGTATCTACTGGGAATGGATGACATTTGAATGTAAGATTAATTAATGCTTCCACTGAATCCAGTAGTGGCACTAGTACTTGGTGATGGTTGGGGACGTATTGACGATTCGGAAGCGAAAAGCATAGCGGAAACGATGTTGAAGCTGCAGCATATCGAGCTTCGGTTTGGTCAGTTTGGGGATTGTGGATTATCTGAAATTGTGAAGAAATGCAAGTGGCTTAGTCATCTAGATATCCAAGGGAGTCAGAATGTGGAGCTGAATGACGGTCTTGGTGACATTCAGTGGCGGATCCAGGAAATTCTCACGTTGGGGGCAGAGTGTATAGCGGCAGTGGTGTTCAAGTCTTCATAATGAGGTTCATTAAGTTATGTTTTGGGTCGGGTTCTTCGTTTCTATAAAGATTAAAACTTAGCTACTGACTTCTAAAATTACAATTTACAACTCACGGATTACTAACTTAAACTTTCCAACTAGTAATTTCAAGAATTATCTAGATGAGAAAGTGAAGTAACTGATTTCGTGGAATATTAGTTCTTATTCCTGGGCCTAATATTCAATTGATCTATACTTTATTGTTTGGGCTGATGGTCTTCTTCCAAATGGGTTGGGGGCTTCTTCTTATATGGACTGGAAGATCACAAAAACATACCATGAAATCACATAGCAAATACATACTTTTTACCAAACCGTTGGGGGCAGTTCCCCCCCTTTTTGAATACGTGCATCCACCCCTGGTGACATTTGTGAGAAGTTGGAGCGTTTCACGAGCCCTTGGTATATGGAAACTATTTTGTATATTTGATCTCGACGACATATTTGCGTAAGTACATTTATTTTGGATATGTGTATTTTGGGCTTTTTTTACGCAGCTTATTAGTCTAAAGAGAATTTCCTCTTAAGACTAAGGCGCTTCTTATTAGTCTAAACAAGGCGTCGGAAAGCAACACTTTTAAGACGAAGACCAAGCAAAACCTGAACTCATTAACATAATTCTGCTAGTAGGGGTTGTTATTGAAAGTTATTCAAATATATAAGACCATTGGTCATAATGTTCTTGCGTTATTTGTATAGCGGACCATATTTGGAATTATTAATGATTTTATATGTATATTCCTTAAAGTGTGAATTTTATTTAAAATATTTTTTCCTTGTGAGTGAATTGAGCCAACACCGGCCCTATGAGTTTTTTTCTACCTATACAAAAATTCCAAAAATATTCCTTTTACTCATTTAACATTTTTTAATGAAAAAGAAAAGAGAAATATCACTTATAAAATAATTAAACAAAAAAATAGGGCTGCCAAGATTTGAACCCATACCAACTACACGGCAACATAAACATATGTAAATATCTCTCCGTATCTAATAGTTAAAGAGAAAATTGGTGGGCTACCGTGGCAAACTCACAATAAAATAGGGCTGTCAAGATTTGAACCCATACCAACTTTCCAGTTAGTATAAAATTTATAATATCCATTCAAGATTATTGTTAGTAACTTAGTATAGGGCTGATGGTTTTTTTCTTGCAATTCGGATTGGGGATCGGGTTTTTCCGGGGACGGGGCATAGAAAATTTCAGAAGGAGAAAACCCGGCGGGAGACAGTTACGGGTTAACCAAAACCCGTCCCGAACCCAATATAAACCGTGCATGGAAGTATAAGCAATTTTTTTAGTTTCCTAAATTCCATACAAGTCATTCAATCTCTAATTCATTTAATAATAAAATATGAGATTTATTTAAACAACTTCCTATTTATCTAAGAAACTCTAAAATTAAATTTAAAGTTTTAAGTGATTTTAAAACTAATAATAGTTTTGTTTATTTATTAAATCATATTATTCTTATTATAAAGCATGTCAAAAATTGTCAACCTTAATTTTTATAACTCAAAATAAATAATCAAAAAAATAATTGAAAAAACTTACAAATATTTTAAAGAATAAATTGAAAAAGTTGATTAGGTCCTGTTGTGCACTGTAGGTCCTGTTGTGCACTATATCTAGGACTAAGTAAGCAGATAAATAGCTTGACATAAAAAAACATATAAAAAGTATAAACGAATAAAAAGTAACAAAATACACCTCACTAACATCAAATCGGAGCTGCAGCGAGGAAAGAACGAAACCCGAAAAGAAACGAGTCTTCCAAGTCTCGGGTAAGAACTATTATTGTTTTAAGATACAATCTTTTAACAAGGTGTTGCCTCGCCCCCACCCCTTAATTTTTTGAAGATTACCCCCATACGGTCCTGGGCCCCTCAGGTTCGGTCCCCGGCAGGATTTTGTGGCATCCGTACTTGCAACTGCTCCAAGTCTGTTAGAGTTTTGTTCATAGCATGCAAGACCATCCTCTTTATCTGTTTCATGAAGCAACATTTCACGTTTAATTTTACTTAGAATTACATGTAAATAGTGAGAATTTCATTACCTCTAAATCCAACCAACCCGATGAAGAAGAATTACATGTAAATAGTGAGAATTTGATTACCTCTAGTTTGTCTTCTCGCAAGGGATGACCAACTGGAAGCTTACGAAACTCGTGTGTTACTCGGATGCATTCTTCTATGCTTTCAGGAGAAACAAAGTCCATGGCAACTTTCGTACATGACTGCACAAAAATAAGCAATAAAAATAAGAAATTTGTATGGCAACTTTAGTTACCAGATTTCTATTATTGCAATGGAGATTAATGTGTTTGTTTCGATGTTGGTGTGTTTGTTTGTGTGTGTGAGAGAGAGTATTACATTAAAAAAATACTGCAGGAATAAATACGGCTTACTTTGAGATTTCGCACTTGATGTGGACATCCGGCAGGAATAAATACAGCTTCTCCGAGATGTTGTTCAAATGTCCATGGTTCCACACCTAAAAGGTTCACATCTCATATTTTACGGAAACTTATGACAAAAATACTTATTCATTGCAGAGAATTTTTAGTTTTTTTATAAATTAGTTCAGCTATAAGAATTTCAGGAAAATACTAACCATATTCCTCTTTTAGCTTCCTTTTATGGTCCAATGTCAAGTAAAATATTTGATCATGAATAGGATGATAGACCTACATAAACTATCATGTATTTAAAAAAATCTATTAGTCACGCAAGAACTCAAAAAACAAGAAAAACATACCTTATCAATCGGACAACCACATGGGTATTGAAATTCAATGGAATGATTTGATAGATACGCCATTAACTTTTCCACATCTTCCCTTCGGAATATGTCCCAAAGAGCACCACTTGTTTCTTTTGTATCTCCATTGTATACGTCTGTGGTGTGTAACAATATATTTACCTGAACCATTGCATACTTCAAAATTCATTCATGAGAATATAGTAAATTTAGGATTATAATAATACCGCATCTGACGAATCATAATGAAGATGGGTCACAGAATCGCCTCTTCCAAGTTCTTCGGCAATTCCATACGCAATGTATAACTTTGGACCCAAGTCGGGTTTAACAATATGTGGCGGTAACTTCGCGGCAAAATTAAAAATGCCTATCCTTGGATTAGTGTATTCTTGGAAAGGCAAAGCACGAACGAACTCATCATAATGTCTTGGCAGAGCATCTTCAAACTTATGTTTAGGAGGAAAGTCCTTTAGTTTGAGCATCAGTGGCCCTGATATATCTTGGTTTCCTTCGGTGTAACCTTTGCAAAAGTCTTGTACACTAATATTAACCTGAATATTAGGAGTCAACTAATCAAATGTCAAGATTCCATCATCAGATTATATACTTGGTCATTAAATATAACTAATTACCTCACAACCAGACAAGCAATTATTGGGATTGACTTTTGACTTCTTAATGAGATTGACTTTTGACCTCTTTGAGAGGTGACCAGGATATTCATCCAATGCACGAAACAACATCATCGGCTCCCAGCTGAAACCGCTATTCTGCTTTATAACATCCCTGACAATTACCGGCTGACCTTTCGTCCAGTGTTGACGAAAACGAATAAGGTCATCCTTCTCCGAGACGTCTTTTGATGAAGGGCGATATAGGAAATTATCATCTGCTCTATCCCTATTAGCTGCTCTGATGAGGTGTGTATCATAATTAGTTTCCAATGGAACCGACTCAAAATGTGGTTGATTAATTGTTTCCAACATAGAATCAGCTTTTGCTTCCAACGTTGACATCCAATCTTCTTCTAAGCTATGCATGAGGTCCAACAGAGAATCACCACATCCACCGAGTTCTTTTGGAGGACAAGTTATACTACCATTGTTTTCTATCACCCATTTTGGACTAGTTGAAATGTTCTCATAAGAAGTGTTGCGTGGTGGATATCCCACATGCCAATGTGATTTGTATTTATCACAGCGCCCAAATTCTACTAGTCTTTGAAGAAGCTCGTTCTTCCGTACTTCCCGACAGCAAGTAAGACAAACCTCATATTTGCATTTTGAACAGCTTCGAAAAAGATCAACAACTGATGTTGAGCAGTAGTCGCTGTTCCAAACAATCATGGGATAGGATAAGGCAAGCTTTCGAAAAGAATATAGATAAAAGCATGCATACAAAGATACTTGTTAAGCAAAAATTACCAATAGATGCGTTCGTCAATGGGATAGCTTCCCTGCTTTATTTTTATTAAAGACACTGGTAGCCCTACACAGAAAAATTCAGAACAAATGGAACAAACAGAAGAGCATGAACAAATGGAACAAACAGAAGAGCATGCTTAGTCATTTAGATGATTACCTTGAGCATCTGCTTCCATGACTAGCTCCTCCATTTGTTCTTTACAAACATGTTCTAGAAACGGACGGAGTGATTTCAATAGATAGTGAAGATGCTGCAACTTCACATCATCGTCGAAGTTTATGCCCGTGTTCTGTTTTACAAAAGTAAGAATGTCAAAGAAAAATCACACTGGTGATTACATATAAAAGAATAAATATGAACCTTCACGATATTATGATTACTAGATGTACCGTCCAATATGGTAGAGTTGCATTTAAGATGTAATGAAGTTGAAAGAGAATTAGTAAAACTTTAGCATATAAAATTTGACCTCAGAGGTTAGAAATAAATGTCAAAGAAAAGCTACAGAGCGTAAGAATTCTAATGTTAATGTGTATGACCCGTTCAGTAGACAGATTATAAAATCTGGTGGTAGCTCATTCAGAGGATTGTTCTTAGACGATGAAGGTGCAGACTCAACATGTGACTTCAAATATAATTTGGCATTATTTTGCACAAAAGGGTTACTATGTAAATGTAAGCACAGCGGATGCTGTTGACGGGCAGACAACGAATTTCCAATAATACATCTGATTGTGTTAAATCCTGGTTCAAAGTATCATTTGACTTCCAAAGTCAAAGTATAACATTTGACCAAAAAAATACCTGCTTCAAAAGATATGGTGGACGATAAAGGTGCTGAACTGACATGTGGAGAAGCTGTAAGAGAATTAGTATCCCAGAGACCTAATTCTACCCTAAGTTTCTCCATGTACATCCGTTGTAACTCCCCACATCTCTCGCGGTCCTTAACTAGTTGGTCCATGATAATATACTGAAAACCAAGATATAAAGTGCTCAGATTAACTGTTTATATAATAAGAACTTAATAGGCAATTCCAAACACCCCAGCACCCTTCACGGGCTTAAGCTTATATGATGAATAAGGTTACAAGTATATCACCATGAATGAACTAATTAAGGACCACGAGAAAGTAAGATTAATTACAGACGGAAAGAAAGTAAGAGTAATTACAGATGGAAGTGACTCAAGATCTTCTATTCTTTTCCTCTTACTGACGTCACGTTTTATCAATCTCTCAAAGCGTACAATGCAATCCTGTTTTTTCGTCATATTGTTATGGTAAGCTTCCTCTAAAGTCCAAAGACGCTCCACAAGTTCCTTGATCGGCCCAGGGGGACCCGACAACGTACATTTTCGATTTCGATTCATAAGCCATTCATAGCATGCAATCGTATTTCTTTGAGAATCCCTAATCTTAGACCTGATCCTTAGATGCCGTTTATCAGCCTCTGACATAATTTCTTTTTGTTGACTCTGTATTCGCAACAGAAATTGAAGTTAACTTAAACATACATATAGAAGCAATCCCAATCCCAATCCCAGATATAAGCACCATTTAAAACACTAATAGCAACAGATTTAACTAATTGAAATTGAAGTTGATAAATTCATACCATATTTAAAAAAGCGGTTGAGGCAGAAGGTCAGGGAAATACTCAAAGGGAAATACCTTCCTGCACGCAGACATACAAAAAAAAAAAGACCAGACCGATTCACCAGATGTCCAATAGAAGAAATAAATTGTTTTCCTTGTACCACTCATTGACTGGTTATCTGTATTGGCTTTTTCAATGTGCAGTTCTTTTGATGCGATAAAGCAATAGATAATCGTAAAATAGAGATACCAAAAGTAATGTTTTCATTGATTTCAAACCAGTACATCTAGGTTATGGCAAAGCCAATACATTCATCCTGGACATTAACTTTGAATTTGTGGCGAACAAGACCACACAGACAAAACAAACCACAAACAAAAGGCGGAGAAGAGCGGCGGTGGTTGTGGCTTCGATGGAGATGAGCAGCGGAGGCGATGGCTACTTCGGCTATGGCTTAGGCGGCGGTGGCTACGGCAGAGAAATGCAGCGGAAGAAACCGGCGGTGGTGGTGGACCTGGTGGTGGCTTCAGCGGCTATGGAGGGAGGAAGGCTGCTGAGTGGGTGTGTGTGAAAGTGTGAAAATGAGAGAGCAGGGGACCAGGGTAGAAACTATATTTGGGGCATGTTTGGCTTAGCTTATTTAAGCTCCTTATTAACTTATTAACTTATTAAGGGTTATTAAGGGTAGGAAATCAAAAGAATGGAAGAATTTGAAGTTGTGTTTATAACCATGAAAATAAAAATAAGAATACATTAATAAAATACATTATTTTCATTCTCTTTCCTAAATTATAGAGTTAAATTGATTCTCTCTCTTTAAGTAGAGAAATGAGAAAACATTATGAATTGGAAGAGAGAATGAAATCCAATTTTTGTTAGTGTGTATTGGTTAAAAACAATGTAATTTATCTAATTCCTTTCCATTTCATTCCATCTTACCGAACGTCCCTAAATATCTTCTTTTGAAGAAAGAGAAGAACGCAAGGACAAAGAATGACAGACCAGAATCCTGTATTATTGTATGGCAGACCCTGGGTGATGTCGGAGTTGTTTGGTGGCTGACTACCTTATTCAAGAGTATTTTACAAACACCAAAGATGTCAGATGATTGGAGAAAAGCACATTACGGTGCTGTTTGATAACATAAGAGGTAGGTAGGTGGGTGGGATAGGGTAGGGTGGAGGAGTGTAGGTAAAGGTCTAATAGGATGAGGATGAACACATCATGAAGGTGAATGAGGATTAGAATTTTTTTTTTTTTTGGATAATTACTAATTTATCCATTTTGGATTGGGGTATCACAAGAAATACCCAAAAAAAATTAGGTATTTTTGTTTTAGGCGCTATTTCCGCGAAAGAATTTTGCGAATCGCCAAAACTTTCGTGATCCGTACACAAACACAAAAAAAATATACAAGTTTAATATATTTTCGCGACTAGTTACAAATTGTCGCACAAATTATTGGCAGATCACAAAATCAGAAATTCTACTTTTTGTCATTCACAGATATATCAAGTCAAATCACATGCAGACGATGTGACTCTACACTTTCGTGATCTGTGCCAAAGGATCACGAAAGTCACGAAATTTCATTTCCTAATCATCATATGCAGGCAATGTGACTCTACACTGACTTTTTTCCTTTTTCCTACTGTAAAAGCACATTCTAGCACATCATGTCTTTCATTTCCAATTTTGTGATCTGTTACAAACGATCACAAAGGGCACGAAATTCCTTTACAAGTCATACGGCAGGTACAAAACCACCAAACCTCGCAGGTAGAAAACCCTATTCCGGCGTGGAGACGAGATCGGCTGATTAATACGCTTGAAGAGTAAAATCATACCTGTTGAACGGCGGTCGGCAGGAGGTTGTGCTTCTAACGTCGCGGGAGGTGGTGCTATTGAACGGCGGTCGACGAACGTGCATGTGATTTCTTGGAATTTCGTGACTTTCGTGATCCTTTGGCACAGATCCCGAAAGTGTAGAGTCACATCGCCTGCATGTGATTTGACTTGATATCTTTGCGAATGACAAAAGGTAGATTTTCTGATTTTGTGATCTGCCAATAATTTGTGCAATAATTTGTAACTAGTCGCGAAAATATATTACACTTGTATATTTTATTGTGTTTGTGTACGGATCACGAAAGTTTTGGCGAATCGCAAAATTCTTTCGCAGAAATAGCGGCTAAAACAAAAATACCCAATTTTTTGGGGTATTTCTTGTGATACCCCAATCCAAAATGAGTAAATTAGTAATTATCTTTTTTTTTTCTAATAAGATGTGATAAGAGTTCTGTTTCATGATGAAAGTGAATTCATTTAATTTTATTGACTAACATTTATAAGCTATTTAAGAAATTAACAATAAAAAGGGTGTTTTGCTTATGTGATTTTAAAGGAAATATAAAAAATGTTTTTTTTTTTAACTTATGTTTTGGAAAAATATTTTTCAAATCACTATAATTTGGTAAATATTTTTTGAAAACACTATTGTCTAGTACTCAACTCTTAAAAACTTGGGCGTTTAAATCTTGCAAGAAAAAAAATCTAATTGACCTAAATCAAACATTATGAAATTAGAATACTATAAGTTTGACATTTCAAGTTTACAATTATATTTTTTGAAACATCCTCCTTACAATTAAGCAAGGAAGCATGCTTCTAAGGATTTTTATACCTTTGCACAATAATTAAATAGAATGATAATAGCAATTGACTCAAACTAATCCCAAGATCAATTTAATAAAAGTATAAGTCTACAACAATTTAAACAAGCACAAGCACTAGTAGCGTTGGTGGGTCTTTGCACTAGCTATTACAAACCATAAGATAATTTGTCTTCAAATACTACCCGATTACAAGTTGTTCAATACAAGTCATAAAAGTACCACAAGTTTTGAATTAAGTAGTAGCTAAACTTCAAACAGCACTTGATCTCCTAGGATGTGGAACCAAGCTTCCCATTGCACTTAGCTGTGAAAATGTAACAACAACAGGGTAAGCTAATGCTTAGTGAGTGAGTAGATGTAACACATTACAAGCAATTTACATGTTAAGTATATTTATTTGCACTTTAAGCACTTGCACGTTATTTATTATATCATTTGCACTTGCACTTGCACGTATACCAGAGTTGTACTTCTTGTTGGTTACAACCACGGGGGACTCCTTCACACAGAACACATTGCAAAATGGGATAGAGATTGATTTTGTGTTTGGAAAGGGATGATGTCATGATTCTTATACCAGAGTTGTACTTCTTGTTGGTTACGACCACGGGGGACTCCTTCACACAGAACACATTGCAAAGTGGGATAGAGATTGATTTTGTGTTTGGAAAGGGATGATGTCATGAAGTCGGTGGATGAATTGCGTTCGAAACATAAGGAGGGGCACGATTTACCCTGTACACATCATCCAGGTAAATTGTACGCGTCGTTCACTCTGTCAATAACCGATCAAAATTAATGATTCCTATACCAGAGTTGTACTTACACATTGCAAAGTAGGATACAGATTGATTTTGTGTTTGGAAAGGGATGATATCATGAAGTCGGTGGATGATGTGCGTTCGAAACATAGGGAGGGGCACGATTTACCCTGTATACATCTGGATGCATACTTTTCAGTGATGATGTGCGTTCGAAACAAACTTTTCAGTGAGTATACATCCGGTTGTATACAAGGTAAATTGTACACATCAATAACCGATCAATAAACCTGGTAAATTGTACGCGTCGTTCACTCTATCAATAACCGATCAAAATTAATGATTCTTAATGATTCCTATACCAGAGTTGTACTTCTTGTTGTGCCAAGTGGTACATAGGGAGGGGTACGATTTACCGGTGCTCTATGGGCAGATAAATTTCACTCACCCAATCACCGAGACGGATCATAAGAGATTTGTCTTTTTTATGAGCTATCTGAAATGCAATTCCGATTTTGCCCGCGCCTTTGGAGGGGCCGCCTGTTATAACACTTATGTATGTAAACCTGGTAAATTGTACGCGTCGTTGACTCTATCAATAACCGATCAAAATTAATGATTCTTATACCAGAGTTGTACTTCTTGTTGGTTACGACCACGGGGGACTCATTCACAGCGAGTGGATGCGCAGACCTGCACACTTGCCTTACGGGTTTAACACCAAAACACCAAAAATCTTTATTTTGCCAAAACCAATCACATGCAATCGGTTTGCTATCATATTTACATCAATCCTAACTCATTTACACTATCAATTGTATCAATTTAACACCATTTTGATCCATTGATCAATCTAGGGTTTTCATCCCCCAATTTGCACAAAATAAACACACATGCACTAACCTTATAATCAATGTAGCTCCAAATCCGGATTTGTACTCGAAATAGCTTCATAAAATAGTCACAAATCCGCACACATTACATGTCCTTGTGTATCTTAGCTCATACTCACCATATTTGCACACTTTGAAGACTAAACTCATAAACTTGAACATACCTTGCAATTAGACTATGAAACTTGATATAATAAAGCCTCTAAATCACGATTTTCAGCTTGCATGTGTCAACTTTGGCTTCAATATGGCTGATTTTGCTAGACCTTGCTTGTTCCCTCACTTGCACACACACTTCACCTTGCACAATATGACTATGAATGAGGAAATAAGCCCTTAACCCCATTCCCCTCCAAAGGCGCGGGCAAAATCGGAATTTTATTGATCGGTTATTGATGTGTACAATTTACCTTGTATACAACCGGATGAATACTCACTGAAAAGTTTGTTTCAGAGAGTATGCATAATGAGGAAATAAGCCCTTAACCCCATTCCCCTCCAAAGGCGCGGGCAAAATTGGAATTTTATTGATCGGTTATTGATGTGTACAATTTACCTTGTATACAACCGGATGTATACAGGGTAAATCGTGCCCCTCCCTATGTTTCGAACGCAATTCATCCACCGACTTCATGACATCATCCCTTTCCAAACACAAAATCAATCTCTATCCCACTTTGCAATGTGTTCTGTGTGAAAGAATCAGCGGTTATTGATAGAGTGAACCGGATGTGTACAATTTACCTTGTTTACATCCGGTTGTATACTCTCTGAAAAGTTTGTTTCGAATGCACGTCATCCACCGACTTCATGACATCATCCCTTTAGTCCTCCGTGGTTGTAACCAACAAGAAGTACTACTCTGGTATAGGAATCATTAATTTTGATCAGTTATTGATAGAGTGAACGACGCGTACAATTTACCTGGTTTACATCGATAAGTGTCATAAGTGGCATCCTGATGTATACAGGGTAAATCGTGCCCCTCCCTATGTTTCGAACGCAATTCATCCACCGACTTCATGACATTATTATTCCCTTTACTCTTTCTTTCTTGCGTATTTCAAATTTTAAAATCTTTAACAGAGAAGAGAAGTGAACAAAAACCAACCCACAGTTTTCGCCTTTCAACCGTCGCCCTCTGCCCCTCCTGTCTGCCCGCCGGCCGTCGCCCTCCGGTCCGACGCCAGTCACCAGTAGCCCAGCAGCTAGTAGCCCAACGGCCGGAATCACCTCCGTCCAGCGTTCTCCTCCACTCCTCGGCTTCTCCTTCCCTCATCCGGTGACCGGTTTGTAGCCACTAGCAAGTAAACCCTAATTACTTGTTTACTAAATTTATTTGCAACTTACTACTGAATTTGCTAAATCCTAAATGCCTAAATTATCTAAATTTATTTGCAACTTACATCTGGAAATCTTAATTTAAAGATATATACACTTACACACTTCGAAGTTTGAAGATATATACACACACAAACACATTGTTCTGTTTTTTGATATTCGTAACTTGATATATATCTTTACACATCGTATTTAGTTATTATGTTGTCGTTATGGTCTGATTTCTTCTGTAGCATTTAGGGTTTATAACAGTTTAGTGTTTCATTTTTTGTGAATTTCATAGCTAGGGTTTTTGGTCTTCGCTATTCTCTTGCCAGTACTTCGATTCAGGTGATTATTGGCATACATCGTATAGTCTTACTGTATTCTAGATTGCTAGCGATTATTCATCCAAAGTTCTTGTAATCTGTCATTCATATGCATCATGATATAGTGATGATCTGATTGTCTAATTTTCCGAATTTAACTACCTAGGTTTTAAAGTAAATAGCTACACATTGAGTTGTTAATGTCAAATTTAGTATCTTTAAATGCAATGTTGAGATTAGAAAGAAGTGTTATAGAAGAAAATAAGAAAGTTGTTTGGTGGTTGCAAGCTCAAACAGCCAACATCATTACTTTGTCTAGTATTACTTGTATAGTTGTATAATATCAAGGAAAGGAAATTTCTGGTATCAATTCATTGTTTATTTTGGATGTGAAATTTAGGTCATACAATACCAACATAGCTTTTTGAATTTACCGATACGGTCATCCTACTATATATGTCATCGATATGGTATTTGTACTTTTATCTTTCATACCAATATCTGCAAACCAGCAATCTGCAAACAATATCATTAATGATAGAATTAACAATATCATTAGGCTTCCTTTTCACTTTTTTGCTCCTATCTCAGCTGAAATGTCTAAATTCAAAGCAAGTGGAAAACATTCTAGATTGTGTCATGTCTACTCCAAATTGGACCCTGATTTTAAGACGGTCGTTAATCAGATAATTGACAACCATGGGTCTGGTTTTTCTTTGCTGAGATTGTTGCGGCTCGATACAAACAACATCCAGGTTCCAGGTCGCTTAAATTTAGAAGACCCACCAAAATTGACCAGCATTGGAGTGAAATATTGGCATTGTGGATCTGTAGTTGATTTAATTTTGAAATTGGTTGATTAATCATTAGAGCGGTTATTGTTCGGTAAACTGAAACCGCCTAACCCGCCCGATGCTCACCCCTAGGAATAGGATCGATAATGACCAATTCAAATACAAATAACACCAGTTTTGTGGCTTATGCAGATGGAGCAATTTAATACTTTTCCGTGCCCCTGTGGGAAGGGGGATGTACTTCGTAAGATATCAAATTCTAATGATAACCCGGGTAAAGCTTACTATGCATGTCCTGCAAAGGTGAACAATCAAAAGTTTTGTATTTATGCAAATATGTATATACCTCTTAGGTTGTGTGTCAGGATAAGACAACTCTTATGATTTCCTTGCTGTGACAACAGTGTGGATATTTTCGATGGGAGGATGGGCTCCGAATGTGTCGTTGTGGTCAAGGCTACTGTAATACATACGAAAGAAATGGGGGTTTATTATACAGATGCCCCATATTGGTAAGTTAAAATGTTTATTCACTTATCATTGTTTAGGCTACCTATAAATACATTTGTGATTGTTTGGTATGCAGGGTAAGCAGAACTGCGGCTATTAGGAGCTCGTGCCCAAGGGAGCAGGAACTTCAAGTTCTTCTCCAGGACCTTCCACACCCCTTGTTTCCTATTCTGGATCTGCAGAGAGTCTTGGAAAAGGTTCTCATGGACGTGACTGCTCAAACTGCAAGCTTTTGTCTATGCAGATAAAGGTATTGAAGGCAAAGCTGGATGTGCTAATGCGTGCTGAGGACCATCCTCCTTCTCAATCAACTGCAGTGCTTCATGAGCTATTTGATGGACTTTTAGTTGAGGATGAATGACCTCTTTGTTAAGAACCATCTTTAACAGCTTCTTTTACAACCTGGTTGCTAAGCTAATTGTGTTCTTAAGTACTTTTTAGCACGTTCACAACAAAGGAAACCTTATCAACAAAGGACCTACCATTGCTATTGCTGTTTCTGTTTCTATTGCTTTTCATAAGTGATAGTTCAACCCTTCTATGCCTGGGTATCATGCAATTCACTTTGGGATAATCCAACACTCACGTCTTAGGCACAAAAAAACAATAGTACAATCTCACAGAAATATGTTAAGTTTATATAATTCTGGAGAGACCAAAAGAATAGGTTCATTCACTTATCTGCATGCTATGACTTGGTGTTTTGGAGGGAAAATGGTGGTATATTTTTGATGACACTAAAATCCTCAACTTATAGTATGATATTAGTCTTCAGTAAAGCTAGAAGTGACAACCAAGTTAGTTTAAGTTATATATTGAGCTCGAGGCATAAAAAGAAAACTCCTTGGATAGTAGAATCTAATTTACCACTTCCCGTAATACAAAATAAACGAGTACAATTAGCCAGTAGCCACTAGCCAGCCATAAATAACAAGTGTTTGTATGCAGGGGTATGTTCAGGGCCAATGGTGGCTGTGGATATGTTAAGAAACCTGATCTTAAGAACACATCTAATCAGAAATATTTTAAAATTTTCGTCACTGAATGGCAAACAACAAATCTTAGATGGCTATAATTTTTTAATGAATTAAAACCCATGTCAATATGTCCGAAAAGTTTTATATGTCCAAAAAGTTGTTTTACCCGAAAAGTTTTATATGTCCGAAAAGTTATTATATCCGCAAAGTTGACCGTAAAGGACTTATACCCGAAGATCCATGTATCCGAGCACCCATGCAAGATATCCGTTAAAATCATGCAAAACTCCGAGAAATACATGCATTCTAGTCGAACATCAATCTATCCGTAAAAGAGTTGTCCGTAAAACATTTGTGTCCCAAAAGAATTGTATCCGTAAAGTATTTAACCATGTCCATATCCGAAAAGAACCGAAATGGTAACCAAGAAAGTTGTGAAGTCTACATGTATACATACTATATATTGCTATGTTCTTGGGGCTCTAAAATGAACTTTAAATAGGCTATAAAGAAGATAGACTATATTAATTTATTTTCAAGCCTAAAGATTAAACAACTAATGAATTGTTGTTTGGGTTATTCGGATAACAGCTGGTTTTATCCATAAAGCACATTTGTAAATAATATGTTAGAAAAATTGAAGTATCCGAAAAACTATATTTATTCGGACAATAACCGAAATACATTATATTATAATATTATCAAAATCCAAACTAATACTTAAACACAATACAATTGTTACATTCATCTGATACATCATCTGCAACTTTCTCAAACTTTGCTCCAGACTAATAACCAACTCCATCTCAAACTTTGCTTCAACTCCATCTCAGCCATTCTTGTTGAGCACCTCATCGATAAAAAGGTGCTTATCTTTGCAAGTCAGAAATGCATCCATTACATATTCCGATTGTTTTAAAAAAGTTTCAACGATAGGAATATCACTTACTTTAATCTTGCTTTTGTTATACAAAGAACTGATCAGGACCGATGCTCTATCACTCTTGTCCTTATCACTTAAAGAGCTACATTGAGAAGCATCCATTAAGCATATATTCTCAAAGGCTTTCAATACATCATCAACCAGCTGCGTCAAACCGGTAAGAGGTTTGGACAAAACGTCAAACACATGTCTCTTATGAGAATTCTGCAAACCATAAAATGTATATGAAATCAAATTTGTCTAGAAACTAATTCAACACTTCACACACAAAAAAAAAAACAATATTAATATCACCTGAAATACTGTGTGATATTCTTGGATGTACAGGTACAATTGTTTGCAAAAATTTGCGGTTACATGTCTGCCTAGCATACAGATTAAGGATGTAGCAAAATTTTCCCAAAACAAAGTTTCATCAGCGAAGTAAAGGTCCTTAACGGTCTGAACGCCTTCGAACGTTTCCAGTAGAAGTTTTAAGTATGAGCGATAGAAACTATCACTGGTCGGGATTTCTTCCAAAGAAATATCAATCTACACATTACCAGAAATATTTTACACAGACACATGTATATAGGGACTAAATGCGTTACAAAGTGTAAACTAATCTTGAACTCACTAAACAAGTTGTGCTCAATCTATCAAACTAACAATATTGCAGGTTATAAGATAGATTAAGATAATCAGATTAAGATAATTTGTAAATTTGAACAATTAATAAAACCTTGGATTTTAGAAGTACCCTCACCAGCTTATTTTGGTGAAGATTATAGAGTGCATGGTTTGTCATTTTGAAGGTTGTGGAGTTATATTATACTCATATGACAAATCTTATTATAGAAGTTATCAACGTAAAATTCATAATTGGTGTTAAGATGACAAATCATATGTGTGCGCAAGTTGATAATTTGTAAATTTGAAGAATTTGTTACTATGGTAGCCATATCCTTTTGTGGACTCGTATCAACATATGTCCATAAGCCTTAGCTTGGTTCTTTATATGTCCATAAACCTTCTTTTTACATGTTCTTTTTGCAACCTTCTTTTTACATGTTCTTTTTGCACTTCCCTTACCATTTTCTGGAGTTTTTATAGTAAATTCGACTGGGAAAGTTTTTCCCTTACCATTTTCTGGAGTTTTTATAGTAAATTCGACTGGGAAAGTTTTTAGGTTAGCCTTTGTAGTAGTTTTAGTAAGCTAAATTACATGGAAGACAGTAGTCAACCAAGTGAGGGTGTTCATCCACAATGGAAAATTTGATATTATTACACTAGCTATAACCTATTTTTTTATGAAATAACTAAATCTATGAACTTATGGTTTGGTTTAGCCATCAACCTTCGAAAACTAATAGATAGATATGATATGACATTTTCAAAGCTCAGTTAATAAAGTAGAAATACTAGGAAGCTGATGTTATGATTTTTCAAAGGCTGATAAACAATCCAACGGCAATCAAAAAAATGTCAAGGATTCGAATCAAGTGGTTATTTTACATGGTTATTTCACATGTTGGCCTATGGCCTTTACTATCTTAACCAGCTTGTACATGGTTATTTGTGATATACCGTGAAATGGGGATATAAAACTGTAATATTGAGTATTGATAAAATATGTGTACTCCTATAGTCATTTATTATTCAAAATAACAATCAACACTTACAGAAGAGCTCATTTTTTGTAGAAGCTGAATTCGCCTTCTTTTTCTACGTCGTCTTTTTCTTCGCTTTTGAAATGCCAATATTTCAAACTTGGACATTTATAGAAGTAAACTTGAGATACATCAAATCAGATAGAAAAATGTAAGAAGTGTACACAAAAAGGTAAAAATAAAAATACCTATGCAGTCAATGCAACTATGTTACGTTTTAATACCAAATTATGCAATTATGTTATAGTTTTATACTAATTTATGCAAGTTTTGACCTGAACCTGAACTAACTCACTGTTACATACAAAGTTCAGTTGAACATAATTATTTAAAAACGGATCAAACTTCACCTTACAAACGATACAAACATACTAGATGTTGTTTTGGGTGACAAGGTTGAAAAGGCAGTGGTTTAGTCATACTAGATGCTGAAACAGTCATAATTATACATCTTGCAATTGTTTAGTCATAATTTAACAACATATTCGTACTCATGAATCCTAGAAATTCTGAAAAAACAACAGATTTAATTTAACAACAGATTCGTACTTTGTAATTCTGAAATTGAGAGACTCATATTCATGAACCCTAGAAATTCTGAGATAAATCACAAATTAAAAACATTAGCATTAGCATACGAATTAGAAAATCCAAGTGATTAGCATACGAATTAGCATACTCCTGAAATAACTTACGAATTAAAAACATTAGCATTAGCATTAGCATACGAATTAGAAGATCCAAGTGATTAGCATACGAATTAGAATACTCATGAACCCTAGATTCATACATAACCTTTAGCATTAGCATACCAATTAGAAAACATAATACGAATTTCACAAAATAGGTGAAATACCTTTGTGTTAGAAGATCCAAGTGATTCAGGAGGAGGAAGTGATTCAGGAGGAGGAAGTATACATAACATTTCTGCCTATATAATGGAATTACGAAGGTTGTATATAGATGAAATCGGTAACGACAAGACGGAGGGCAGTTAGGAATTAAATTCTTCATTTAATATTTGCACCAGAAGATGAAGTGTTTGAGAGGAGTCGATATGATTCGATTCGCCAAATCCAGAGAAATAGGCGTAGTGGGAGACGAAGTGTGTGAGAGGAGTTCTGCAACCGATACGATGTTTTGGGGAAGAACCTCTTATTTTAAAGAGTAAATTACAGAAATAGTGCTTATGGTTTGGTACAAGTTTCAGCTTTGGTCCCTAAGTATGAAAAAATACATTGATAGTCCATGTTATTGATAACTTGTAACACTTTTGGTCCTTAAAGTGCTTTGATATGATCAAATTTCAAGAAATACCAAGATTACCCTTAGAAACTAATTTCAATTTTGATCCCTAAAGTAATTTGCTTTTGTTTCTAAATTTATTAATCTAATTATTATTTAGTTAATAAAATTATATTTTATTACTAATTATATATACTGCATGAATGTGTGTGGTCACATGTAACTCTTTTCGTTTCTAATCCCAAATACCATGACAATATTGTAAGTTAAAAGTACCACTGGAGTAAGAAGTGATAGTAGAGAGCGTTCATGCTTTGATGCTCAAGAAAACCCCTAAGGTGCCGTTTGGATTGTAGGAATATAATATGATAGGATTGAAAAAAGATTAGAATTAAAAAATGATAGTATTTTGAAAAGCTATGAGTGTGGATTGTGAAATAATAGGGGAGGTGGTGGGATGATGAAATCTTTATTGGAGGGATGATAAAATGCTAAATAGGCACACAATCCTTTTCTTCTTTTTTTCCAAACATGACAAGGAAGGATTCTTAAATCCCAAACCTTTTTTTCTTTTTTGCAAAACATGACACGAAAGGATTCTAAAATGCAAATTCCACCATTTTAATTAAAATGCAACAATCCAAACATCACCTAAGGAAGTTTGGTACGATGGAATGAAATGGAAATGAATTTGAAAAATTTACATTATTTTATTAACTAACACACTTTTCTAGGCTTTCGAAAAGAATACCGATATGAACAAACAAACAGATTTTCCCCACCCCTATTCTAAATGTAAATTCCCTTCCCTCTTTCTTTCATGCGTGTTTCAATTTTAAAATCTTTAAACAGAAGAGAAGTGAACAAAAACTGCCTTTCAACCGTCGCCCTCCTCCCCTCCTGTGTGCCCGCCGGCCGTCGCCCTCCAGTCCGACGCCAGTCGCAACGGCCGGAATCACCTCCGTCCAGCGTTCTCCTCCACTCCTCGGCTTCTCCTCCCCTCCTCCGGTGACCGGTTTGTAGCCACTAGCAAGTAAACTCTAATTACTTGTTTACTAAATTTATTTGCAACTTACTTGTTTACTGAAGTTGCTAAATCCTAAATGCCTAAATTATCAGTTTGAAGATATATACACACACAAACACATTGTTCTGTTTTATGATATTCGTAACTTGATATATATCTTTACACATCGTATTTAGTTATTGTGTGTTGTCGTTATGGTCTGATTTCTTCTGTATCTCATTTAGTGTTTCATTTCTTGTGAATTTCATAGCTATTACTTCGATTCAGGTGAGTATTGGCATACATCGTATAGTCTTACTGTATTCTAGATTGCTAGCGATTATTCATCCAAAGTTCTCGTAATCTATCATTCATATGCATCATGATATAGTGATGATCTGATTGTCTAATTTTCCGAATTTAACTACCTAGGTTTTAGAGTAAATAGCTACACATTGAGTTGTTAATGTCAAATTTAGTATCTTTAAATGCAATGTTGAGATTAGAAAGAAGTGTTATAGAAGAAAATAAGAAAGTTGTTTGGTGGTTGCAAGCTCAAACAGCCAACATTATTACTTTGTCTAGTATTACTTGTATAGTTGTATAATATCAAGGAAAGGAAATTTCTGGTATCAATTCAATGTTTATTTTGGATGTGAAATTTAGGTCATACAATACCAACATACCTTTTTGAATTTACCGATACGGTCATCCTACTATATATGTCATCGATATGGTATTTGTACTTTTATCTTTCATACCAATATCTGCAAACCAGCAATCTGCAAACAATATCATTAATGATAGAATTAACAATATCATTAGGCTTCCTTTTCACTTTTTTGCTCCTATCTCAGCTGAAATGTCTAAATTCAAAGCAAGTGGAAAACATTCTAGATTGTGTCATGTCTACTCCAAATTGGACCCTGATTTTAAGACGGTCGTTAATCAGATAATTGACAACCATGGGTCTGGTTTTTCTTTGCTGAGATTGTTGCGGCTCGATACAAACAACATCCAGGTTCCAGGTCGTTTGTTGCAGGCGTTAGTGGATAGATACGACTTGGATAAACACTACTTCATTATTAATGAAAATGTTCTAAACATCACCTTGGAGGATGTATTGTACATAACGGGTTTACCCATTAATGGCAAGGCTGTAATCTCAGAAACATCCCGGGATAAAGATGCATTTACAAGAGCTTTCAGCAATTTTCCTGAAGGCAAGGTGCACACGCACACTTTGGAAACGGTAGCATTAGACAAAAGTAGGCCTAACGAACAACGGCTGCAGGCGTTGCTTCTGATCGTGATTGTTTGTTTTGTTTCCCCTGTATGTGAGGATTATGTGGTCCATGGCTATCTTGTACAGTTTGTGACAGATATGACGAAAGTTGATTCTTACTCCTGGGGAGCAGCATTTCTAGCTAGCCTGTACGTTGGGATTGAGAAGTCGGCAGTTGATGGCAATTGTTGGCCGCTTTTGGTAAGACACATCCTCCTTTTGTAATTCAGTTATAAGATTATAATATATTTATATATATTTTTTGTTTTTCTGTTGCAGGTTTTTTTCTGCATTCGCATTCTAAAACTCTGTAAAGAACTTGGATTTGAAATCAATTTGGAGGAACAAAAAGCTCCATTATTGAGTCATTGCATGAAGCAGATGAAAAAAATGGCAAATAACAAAGTTTTAAAGGCTGAGAGTTTAGTAGAGAAAGCTTTCAGTGATCTTAAACGTGAGGCAAGTCTCTCTCTCTCTCTCTCTCTCTCTCTCTATATATATATATATATATATATATATATATATATATATATATATATATATAATATGGCCTGCATAAATGACTTACACTTTATGCTTTATAACTTTTTTCTTTGTATTAAAAGGATATCAACTGGCATGTGTATGATAAAAGGATGTTGGATAAGATTATGCGGGTGGACCATCTTCAGCATGTGACCTGTCATGCCCCGATGATATTCATGTATTTGGTGGCTCATCACCGACCGATTTTTCATCTAAGGCAATTTCAGGGGCTTGATAAGTATTTGGACATGGTCGAATCAACAAATTTGTCTGCAAAAAAAATCACCCTCAAAGAAAACAGTGGCGATACAAACCAAGACTTAACTAAAACCTACAAATATTGGATTGATCTTTGGGAAAACCGTAAATCCATTGTTGATTACATCAATGTGGGCGGGAGTAAGAGTGATGGGGACAACAGTGAGGAGGAGAGTACAGATGACGGCAGTGAGGAGGAGAGTACAGATGACGGCAATGAGGAGGAGAGTACAGATGACCGCAGTGATGGGGACAGTTACAACAATGTGGAGGGGGATAAGAGCAATTTTGCGGAGAGTGAACGTTCACTATCTCAATTGGAGCGTAAGCAGACCCGTAACGAGGAGGAGAGTGAACGTTCACCACCTCAATTGATGTATACGCCAATCTTTGCAGAGAGTGAACATTCACCATCTCAATTGGAGTGTACGCAGATCCGTAACAAGGAGAAGAGTGAACGTTCGCCAATCCAAAACAATTCAGTGGAGAATAGCTGCTTTAGATCGCCGAGAACACCTGAATACAAAAACATAAATAAATTAAAAACGATGACATGTGGACCAAGCTTTCATGTAGAGGGTTACTCTCCAGTCTCCACTAGAATAAAAAAGCGTAACATATCTTTTTTTCTTCATTTATAAATGTGGCTAATGGTCTGAAAATAAAGGGTTGCTATGGTTTTTTGTTTTATGGTTGAAGTGGCTGCAGCAGGGGCTTTTTTATGGTTTTTTGTTTTATGGTTGAAGTGGTTTTTTGTTTTATGGTGTAAATTCCTTCTGGTGCATCATTTTGGTTGGATCCAGCATTGGATGCTTTTTTGCTGGTCTCATACATGGCTGCAGCAGGGGTTTGGAGAAATTTTTGGGATACAATATAAAAGAGAAAATCAAATTAAGACTAATACGTTTCGTGTTAGTCTTAATAGCTATATGATCTTAAAGAGCCTAAAAACTGCAATAAATCCGTTTAATACTAACACGTGTCGTGTTAGTCTAAGAAGTTACGTCTAGAGAGTAAAATACTTTTCATCCGCGTGGTTTTTTTATATTAAAAAAAAATCCCTGTGGTTAATAAATAATATCCTTAAATATATATTTTTAAAATATTTTTATGGGTAAATTACAAATTTGGTCCCTGTGATTTAATAGAAATTATGAATTTGGTCCTTTAACTTTAAAATTACAAATTTGGTTGGATCCAGCATTGGATGTTTTTTTGCTGGTCTCATACATGGCTGCAGCATGGGTTTGGAGAAATTTTTGGGATACAATATAAAAGTGAAGAGCAAATTAAGACTAATACGTTTCGTGTTAGTCTTAATAGCTATATGATCTTAAAGAGCCTAAAAACTGCAAGAGCAAATTAAGACTAATACGTTTCGTGTTAGTCTTAATAGCTATATGATCTTAAAGAGCCTAAAAACTGCAATAAATCCGTTTAATACTAACACGTGTCGTGTTAATCTAAGAAGTTACGTCTAGAGAGTAAAATACTTTTCATCGCGTGGTTTTTTTATTAAAAAAAATCTCTGTGGTTAATAAATAATTATCCTTAAATATATATTTTTAAAATATTTTTATGGATAAATTACAAATTTGCTCCCTGTGATTTAATAGAAATTATGAATTTGGTCCTTTAACTTTAAAAATTACAGTGACAGTCCTTGTGGTTGAAGTTTTGTTATGGATTTAGTCCTTTGACCATCTAAAATGTCCATTATACCCCTAGGTCTTTAATTCTTATTATTAATATTGTCTTTTTTATAATTTCTATTATTATTAAATAATAAACTAATCTAAAATTTAAAAAATACTAATAAAACTAATTTAATGTAAAAGACATAAAAATAAATAATAAAACATTTATAAAGACATAGTTATGGTTACTATTAATTAATAACTAAAAACTAAAAATTAACATTTTGAGTTTAGATTTTATCAATTTTTTTAAAAAAAAAGTAAACATTTTTAATTCATAAAATAAATTTAAATATTTTCTAAAAAACATCAATTTTTTGACATTTTATATTTTTTATCATAAACAACTTTTTTTAACGTTTGTAAACATATGCTTATAGTTTAACCATTTTGAGTTTAGGTTTTTAAATAAAAAGTTAATCTTTTTTTTTGAATTCTTAAATATATTATTTTTATTAAGTACCCTCTATTTTATGACATTGTATTACAAACTTTTAGAATTGATATCAATTCTAAAATCATGGTGAAGAAGAAGGATTGAGATGTCAATTCTATACATTTACATGTTTTTTTATAGTTAAAACAATCTGCAGTAGACCTGACTTTTCACCCTTATCAGCAGATGTAGTTTTCCTTCATGTATTGCAACTCTATCAACGCTTGAATGTCTTCAAAGTTGTTGCAAACAATAAGTCCTTTAAACCAGGACTTTTCACCCTTATCTTCACTGACAGTTCCAACCTTGAACTGGCCTGGCAGTCCGAGTTCCGAGTTCCTCCAGCATTTCCAACTTTGATCTGGCTTGACAGCACGAGATTTTGGCCTGGCAACTTGAACTTTGTGACTTGGCAGCTTGAACTTTGTAGCCCTTCACAAAACACTCTACCAGCTCGAACTTTTATACTAACAGCTCGAACTTATACTTGGTCTTTTTTTGGGTAAAGGTAAAATTTATAAATAAACAAAAGATTTACAACCAAAGCACCTACTTAACTATTTTGAAGTTAAGTAGAGCAAACAAAGACAATAAAATGACTTGGACATGCCCAAGTCATAAACCAAAATGAACAAAAATTCAACACGTCTAGACACTACTTTGTACCAAAATTTATTACAAAACATAAACCAACTCCCTAAATCAAACTTGGAATGTATAATCATTACTTGTACCCCAATCAACTCAGTAGCAACCAAACAAGAGCAGTCAAGCAGCAATTCATAACAGCAGCCCCAACCATGATTAAAATCAGCATATCTGATCAGCAACAACAACAGAAACTTCAAAATAGCAATTGCAAAATCATTATAGTAGTTGAAGGCTCTATAAAAGACAGCAACAGAAACCAAACAGCAGCCTTTGAGCAGAGTAGTATCAGCCAAACAGCAGCAACTCTTGAAGCTAATATCAGCAGTCAATAACCATTGGCAGAAGGAGGTATTGCTTAGAAAACAGCAGCCTTTTTGGCTAACAGCAACAATCAACCACCAGCAGCACCAGGAGCCATCACATTCTTCATAACACAGCACACAGATCCCAAACATCATAACACAGCAGCAACAACAATGTTTTAAGGACCAGTGAACAGCTCTTGTAGAAAACAGCCAAAACAACAATCTAAACAAGCTGATGTGTGGCCCATCAGCAACCCAGCAACAGCATTCCATGCAAAAATAGCAACGAACTTTATAAACAACAGCCATACAAAATCTATTGCATCTTCCCATCTTCTGATCTCTATGCTGATAATGGCAACAAACTTTATAATCAACTAGATAGCAACATATACATCCCAACCTAAAATAGCAGTAGCCTTTAGACTGAGACACTATGAAATTGGACTGATCTGAAACCTCCCCTCTTTTATATTTAAACTCAGCAACAGCAACACAAAAGCAAATCAGCAACCATGAAATCTGATCAAGACAACAGCAGCTGCATATTTTCTTTGTGCAAGGATTTAAGTTTTATGCAAGTTCAATATGTTGAAATAAAACTAAATATTTACAATTATTTACACATATCAAAATGTAATTACAAAGTATTTACAGATGCTTTCAAAATCTAAACAAATTACAACTCTTGCAGCTTCAGTTTGACAGCATCAATGTAATCTTTGTTCAGACTGCTGTTTCTGCCTTCAATCTTGGCTCTGCTCATGTTGACAAGTTGTTCTCTTGGATAGCTCATGAACTCAAAGGGATAGTAGTTGATTGTCATCCCATCAGCCATATTGAATTTGCAGACCATTGGTTTCTCCAAAACTTCAATACGCCTGATGAGAAGAGACTTTCCTTGTTCCAGTTTCTCCCTCTGAGCCTTAGGTTCTACAATACAGGCAAGCATTGACATACAGTGCTTTATTGCAGCAACTGTACTTAAATGGTTGTTGTTTCTGATGCCTATGGAGTAGAATGCCTGGATGTCCTCTCTTGAAGAGTTGCAGATGAGATTTGGTATATTCTTGAAAGTCAGTTTAAGCCCACTCTCCCTTACCACTTCAAAGTAAATGTTCATTTGAAAGGCATCAGTGGATAAGGGAGTCCAACTCACAATCTTTGAAGTATCAGCCTGTTCAGCATGCATCTTTACAAGTCTCCTATGATCAGAATCCAGCGTCTCAGTCATCCAGCTCTTAAGAACAGTCATCACCCTGTCAAACCTGGCCTTTTCCAGAATTTCATCCTTGATTCTTTTTAATCTCATTGCTTGAGTCTCAGCCCTGATTCTCTCTCTGTTCCTCTCTTTTTCCCTCTTACTCTCCTTCTCCCTCTCAATCTCTTGATCATGCAGCCTCTGTAACTTGTCTAAGTCCCAGCTTTGCACAATCACTTTGGGTTTACCAGTACCCAGATGCCAATTGATCAAAAAATTTCTCTGTTCAGCTTTGGAGGGTTTCTTGACTTTCTTCTTCTTCTTCACATTGCTCACTCTTAACTCAGCAGTGAATTTCTGTAGCTGGGCAAGAGTGGCATCCTCCATCTCCTCATCACTAACCCCTGCACGTTCTAGGCTGAGAAGCAGCTGCTCTGGATTTTGTACTTGAGTGAGAGCCTTTTCTGCTTCATCAAGTTCCCTATCATATTCCTCTGCCATATGCCTGCTGATCATCTCATCATAGGCAATCTGCCTCTTTTTAGAACTCAGATCAGGCTCTGGCCCCCTATCATATTCGTCTGCCATCTGCCTGCTGATCATCTCATCATAGGCAATCTGCCTCTTTTTAGAACTCAGATCAGGCTCTGGCTCAGCTATGCCTTTTCCCTTACCAGCAGAAGCAGATGTCTGTGCTGGTTCTAGAACCCTGCTCTCAGATATGGTGACTCCAGGAAGAGATTTGGGCCTAGAACCTTGTCCTCCTGAACTAGCAGTTGGAACTGGTGGTGCAATTGTTGGGACTGCTAGTTCAGGAGTTGTTGCTGCTGGTATTGTAGATGCTGGTGCTGGTGATGTTGATGCTGTTGCTGGTGTGGAACTCTCCCCCTTTTTGAAAGCATCAGGCCTTCAATGCCTGGATTGAGCTCTGAAGGTCATGATTCACCATCAATTGGTGTCGGGCAAATCTGGACAGGTGCAAAATACACTGACCTTGTATTTTAATAGGGGACTTATAAAACTCAAAGGTAGCAATGACAGCCGTCAATTCAGGGTGGCTCAAGGCCTGAAGTTGCAGACTGGCCTCAATGTCCTCCAGTGCTCTAGGCACATTTGGAATATCACTGGCCTCAAAAGCATGTACACTCCCAAAGGTAGTGTCCTGGCCCCTCTGTTCTTGGTACTGGGGACTTCCAGATGGTGCAGAAGCACCCTCTGTTGCCATGGAGGTGGTCTTAAAGATGTTACCACTGTCCTGACCCCCTGCTGCAGGGGTATCAGTAGTGGCAGCCACAGACTCCATATGATCAGCCTCTGAAGGGCTGATCACCTCCTTGAGGATGGGAGTTTCCTTAATTGGTTCCCTATGGATATGCTGCACAGGAATATCTTCATGTGTAGGGATATTTGGCTCTTGGTGAGGGCCAGAAGTGGAAGGAGCACTTCTTGCCCCTGTTTGGCTTGGTTCATGAATAGGGTCAGTGGAAATATTTGTATCATCGGAAGTGGGTAGGGTGCCTGAGGGTTGTTTAGTAATAATGGGCTCAATCTGAGTAGACCCCTCTTCCCTGTTTAGAGTGATCACATCCCTCATTGCTTGAGGCAATGGGGTGTGATTGCCTGAGAATTTCTCATTATGCCTTAACAAGCGCCTAATTGCCACTAGACTATGTCTATGTGTGGCATGCTTCCTGTTCCTCTCAGAAAGGTTTTCAAAAAGTTTGGCAAAAATGTGGGAAAGAAATCTAGGATACATGAGGAATTTTCCAAAAGGGGAATTGAGATTTGCTATCATCCCATTCATTATCATTTGAGAAAAATTGAATGGTTGGCCTGTTGCTATGCACAGAAGGGCAGTAGCAATGTTGGATGAAAATTCAGACCAACCAGTACGTTTTGGGCTCATGCATTGCATTAAAACATGTATTAAAAATTTCCATTGGGTACCAAACATGTTCTTGAAAAATGTAAGTTTATTATCATTTGGCCCTTCATACCCAATGGTTCTTAATCCATTAAAGAGAGTGGGAGCAGGGAAATCGATTATACCTGCAGCATCATTCAGATGCAAGTGATGGCGTATGACCTCGGTGGTGATGGTGATGGACTGCTTGTTGACTCTTGAAACTAAGGTTCTGTTGCCATCAGTGACAACCACCTTTGCCTTGGTCCAGAACTCCTCCATATAACGAAGGTATACTGTTGGATTTACAGTCAGTGCAAAGTAGAAGGAGGAGTTGTTCAAGAAATCAATCATCTCGTGTAGGTCAGAGACGGATTGATGTTTCTGTAAGTAAGGAAGACAGTTGTGATCGTTGATGATTCGTAGTTCTGCCATGATCACTTACAGACAAGGTTTCAAAATCGCCTTTTAGGGTTTAGTGTGTGCAAATTGAAATCAGATAATGAGAATGAACTGAAATTAATGTATATCACAAAAGACCCCCGCGTCTGAAAATTTTGCATTTCATTAAATGAAATCAGTTATGACCGAAATACCCTGCACACTGGAACAAACTCGTTAATTATAACTAGCAGCATCAACTTTTGCACTACCAGTATGAACAATGTAGCTACCAGCATGAACTATTAAATCACCAATAATTAATTTCACATACCGTGTTCAAAAACAGAATGTTACATTAAAACACTAAAGTTTTTAATTTGTCAAATTTTTAAGTTTATAAACTGTTTAATAGTATATAATATTTAGGGAGAATCTATCTATCTATCTATCTATACATTATAATAAACCAAACCAACTAGTGACACATGTCGTCTCCTTGATTCACAAGAATTTCATTTTCCCACCTTTTTTTCTTAAATTATCTTCTATCCTTCTACCAATTTCATTTTTTTTCTTTAAAAAAAAGGATTCTTTCCATAATAAATAAATGACAAAATTGGTTATACACCAAATTAATAAAAATGCTTCTTTTTAAGTAAATATCTAGCATTATTATTTAATAAATATAAGTTATTGTAAACATAAATTTTTTGAGTAGATTATAAAATACACTAAAACAAAATAAATCACATGTTAAGTTATCTTACTAAAAGGATCTAAAATTTAAATTAATTAAGAATCTTAAGTTTAAAATTACATTATTATCGTATTCAATATTAATTTTTATGAACTTAATTTTCTCATACTTTTTGAAAAATTTTATTTTTGTATCACATACTTAAATTTTTTTATTCATCATATTAGTATTTTTTTTATGATATTATTAACTTTTCCTATAAGACATCATATATGGTTACATAATTTAGTATAACCTTCATAGTATTTAATCATAATAATTTAAATCAAGAAAAATAATAAAACATTGTAGTAAACCACACACTTTTTAGGCTTCTGTTAATTATGAAATGCACGTATCGAATACTTCTTTCATCATAACTGAAAGAATTTGTGTATAAGTTATTTAAACAAGAAATATGATCATTAGTAACACTTAAATTTATTTTATTGCTTTTAAATGGCCAACAACATTTAAGTATATAATGCCTTATTATAATAATATTAATATTAATACCGATAATATTAAAAAACTGATTTGAATATTGGTTGTTAAGATTTTAAAGGATCAAATCTTCTTATCTTTTAAAATTACCTTTTAAAAAAACTAATTTAATTTTTTAATTGACAAATGTCAATATTAGAATATGCCACTTGGCATCACAAGAAGATGACAAGTGGCAAATTTAGTTATTCTTTTATTAATATGTATAGATAGAATAGATTTTTAGTCAAAAACCGTATAATTTGCATGCAAGACCTTTCATTTTTTTTTTTTGGAGAAGACCTTTCATTGGTTGAACCGTTCCGCATCAACAAATTCAAATTGGAGTCTATCAAAAAACTGTTCCCGCTTCGTCAAATTCGTCCGTTTTTTTTCGAAAAGACCTTTCATTGGCTGAACCGTTCCGCATCAACAAACAAATTGGAGTTCATCAAAAAACTGTTCCCGCTTCGTCAAATTCGTCCGTCTTCAACTCCTTCCGCTCCAGCTGTTCTAAGTTCCGCTTGATCAAATTGCAGTCCTTCTTCTCGATGGATTGTGGTAAGTTTTCTTCCGATTCCTTTTCTCGATTGTTCTCTGAAATTGTGGACATACAAGCAAGTATATTATGCTAATTTCATGGAATATGTTGAGTGTGCAATTAAGATTTCAACGAAAATCCATAGTACATATAGTAGGGGTTTAACGGACTAAAAGTGTAGTTCATGAAAAAGGGTTTAAGTGTTTAACGGACTAAAAGCAAGTATTATGCTAATATCATGGAATATGTTGAATGTTTTGAAGATATGATAACCCCTGCTGCATATTAAGGGTTCTGTATGATAACCCCTACTACTATCCGTAGTGGGGGTTCTGCCTTATTCTTGTAAGGCTTGTTATAATAAGAAGGTAATCAACTTAGGTTTTATTTTGCCCTTCTTTGATATACCGTATGCCCTTTTTTGACCTGTTTACCTATGAAACATGTTGTATCTCCTGTCGAATTTTGCTCGGCCCACCTCATAGACTGGGATGATCCGTTGAATGCATCTAGACTTGATTTAAAGCCAGTCTCAAGGGTTCTGTATGATAACCCCTACTGTCCGTAGTGGGGGTTCTGTCTTATTGGGCATTTTAAATATAAAGGGGGTCAACTTGTCCCTTTTTCATCTTTATTGGATTTGAATATCACAATAATGGATCATGATTTAATGGGTCAGGTATATTTAAATGAATGTATTATGTATGAGAGTAATATAAGTGACATATGTGGTTAATTTGGTTAGGTGATTGCTATAAGTTGGACATTTTAACATTCTTGTAAGGCTTGTTATAATAAGAAGGTAATTAACTTAGGTTTTATTTCTTGGTATACGGTAAGTAACTTTAAAGCTGTTAATTTTAGGTAGTAACAAACTTTTATTCATATGTATTTCGTGTAACTGATTATATCAACGTATGTAAGTTGTTGAGGTATATGCGTAAATGAGTTTCTTCGGTATTAACCACTGACTAAGATAGAAAATTTGAAGGTTGAGATAACCGAACCAAATTAGAGGGAGATTGTTGGGAAATTAACCAAGTATAAGTTCGAGCTGTTAGTATAAAATTCAAGCTGGTAGAGTGTTTTGTGAAGGGCTACAAAGTTCAAGCTGCCAAGTCACAAAGTTCAAGCTGCCAGGCCAAAATATCGTGCTGTCAAGCCAGATCAAAGTTAGAACTGCTGGAGGAACTCGGACTGCCAGGCCAGTTCATTATCATACAACAAAGATCAAAGTGTAGCCCTCAACTTGATGGGGCTTCTATTTCTTTTTGTGCCTTGGATGAGCAGATAATTCACACACACAGAAATCAGTAGCATGTAACTTCACCCCATGAGGAATATGACCATCAGGAATACTCTTGTAGCTCTCAATGAATTTATTTAAGCTTTTTATGAGCTTAAATAAGATATAAGATTGGGTAAATAAGATAACCCAAATACGCACTAATATGAATTATTGGTAATGCATCTCATCATGAAGAAGAAGAAAGGTGCGATATGAATTATTGGTTTGATGTAATTAACATTTTTCTGAAAGTTTTGCTCGTCGTTTCCGAAGATAGAACCAAAAATATAATGCGAAGCTAGGGTTTACAATTTCATATAACATAGTTTATGTTAGAACAGAGTATGCGAAATTAGGCTTTGACATGTATGCTTTTATTATGAATGTTTATCAATATGGAATCACCACTAGAATTCAATGATGAGAGAATAGATGCTATGGGAGATGATCTTAATGAGCAAGATGCAATGGGAAGCACCACAAAAAATCAAACAACCATTTTTTTTGTCCATGATTTCGACTTCACAAACCTCTTCACTTTACAAATGAACTGGTAGGGGTACACGAGTGGGTTTTTATAACCCTTTCACAATTTTATTTCAAGTCAACATACTTTAACAGATGCCATGTAGGATTGTTTATTTATTTCATTAACTTAACCGGTGCTTTTGTTAATTGCGATTTTGTTAATTGTGATTTTGTTAATTTTGCAATTACTCTGAAATTGCGATTACTCTGAAATTGTGATTTTGTTAATTCTGCGATTACCTTTGTGATTCTGAAAATCCCTCTCGCAAAATTTTAAAGGTGTTTTTGTTCTTGACATACTTTTTGATTTTCAAGTTGCTTACTTGTCTTAGTAGTTGCTTTGCTATTGTCTACTTGCCGCTTACTAGTTGCTTGATCATTGTTTGCTAAGTGCAATTTATTAAGTACTAGATTTGTATAATGTTACGGGTAGAAAAAATTTATCCATAAGTCAAAAAAGAAGAAAAGAAAATAAAATGAAATCTTTATACAATCTCAAAAAGGGGCAATGTGAAAAAGCGAAATTATTAAAAAAATTATTTGAGATCAAGTATGTCACAAATTATGTTTTTTTGTTCAATAAAAGCATTAAACAAATCTGAAATAACACTCTTTTATAATTTTCTATTTTCTTCTGAACGCCATTAGCTTTTAATACTAAGACACAGCTTGTTAGACGAACACAAAGCGTGTTAGTCTTAATCTGCTTTATCGTAGTTGATTTTACACAATCTTCAAACATATAGTATTTTAGAAAAGCTTCCTCTAGTGCACGTTAGCGAAATAAAAAATGAATAAATTTACTTTTTTCCTATCTAGCACAATTTAACAATCCCCAATTATGATTAATATTATATTATGAATATGAGAAGCACACTTTAGCAAAACCTCTTATTTAAATAGTGTTTTGGGCAAAATATTTTTTTTTTTTTGTTAATGTATAGGTGGTTAATTAATAATAAACACCTCCATGACCCCTTTTAGTCTTCTTAAACTTGCACCATTCATATAAAAATGAGGATTGCACCATTCATATAATACACACATAATTGGAGCAATATGTCATTGGTTTCTTACCCTTTTACTACGACATGGTACTGAAGTCAATGGCTTCTTTCTATTTTTTTCATGTGATGATATTGTTTTTTTATTGGTGGCTTTAATAAATTCTTCAAATTCTTCCCGTAGCCCTTCTGAATGCTTGTTTTCAGGTGCTTGTAAGATTCTCAGTGCAAGATCACGTCTTTGCTCTTTGCTGATCCACTGCAATACCAATTTTCAGAGTGTTACTTTCATATAATAGATTTTATTAAATGGAGCAACATTATGTTGACCAGACCTTTTGTGTATAGAACTTCATCACTTCATCAGGATATTCCATAGAGCGACAAACAAAGACGCCACAATCGTCTTCACTACCCTTGTCCTGCTGCGGCACTGGATGCAGAAACCGGCGATACTGCTTGAACGGTGTACTACCTTCTGTTCTTTCATCCACAAACTCACACTATAAAAGTAAGCATGATAAGTACCACGTCCAAAATTTAGGAAACCATCGAAGGGGATTGTTCATTACCAGAAACTTTATATCACACTGTAAAAGTAAGCATGATAAATACCACGTCCAAAATTTAGGTAACCATCAAAGGGGATTGTTCATTACCAGAAACTTTATATCAACCTCATAGTCATTCACATGCTCCTTCTGTAATGTGTCCCAAACTTCCACCTTTTGTTCTTCGTTGATGAAAACAATCAAGTAGAAATGCATACGATTATGCAGAGGAAAAAAAATCTATACATAGGAATCAACTAGTTAGTTCCAAGTTCCAACATACACCAAAGTGTTTATCATAATTGATGGTGGGTCTTAAATTACCTGCTTTGCGGTTTTTAATTGATGACTCTCGATACAAAATTGACCGGGCTTTCTTTTTCCACGTGCTAATCTAAAGTCCCGATGCAAAGTAGGAAAATACCATCTTTGTATATCCCCCCTACACTTTTCTCGTACACACAATATATCCGCAACATAGTTAACCAAATTAACTGACAGCCATTTGTTTGGCATTAGCCCTTTCAAGAGTTCCATTGTAACATTAAATGTGTCACTATCTTTAGAACTAGCTACATGCCTTGTATCCTCAATCAAAGTAAAGCAGAACTTCATTAACTGGCCGCTACGAATATCATAAGGAACATTGAACCACTTTTCAAGCGTTGCGTTCTCATCAGGGAATAAAACTGAATGGATGGAATGCTGTAATAAACAGAATTGTTCCTCAAGATCGGTTCCTTCTTGAAAAAGTGTATGAATATCATTCATGACAATCTCAACGCTATCCTCTTTACTTTTTAAAGTTTCAGCCTCCTCCATCTTTTCAATCATGGTCTCCTGGCCTTAGGTAAAAAAAAATAATAATACAAATAATTTAGTTTTGAGGTCACTAACCTCATCAGAATTTATCAATTCCTTAATCTTCTTACCCATCACACATTTAGCATGAAATAACTACAAAAACACAAACATGATTATAAATATATGCCCCTATTTAAGCCTTACCATAAATAAAAGTTATAACTAACCTGTAAAAATACCATCGAGCCCCCTAAATTAATCTTTTTATTCCCTCCTTTATTTTTCTGAAATTTTGAAATTCCATCACGTAGATAGTGCCTGGCTAATCCTGCCCATGGCTGACTTTTCATATCTTCAACATTCGTCACATAGTGCAATATCATTTTACCCAACTTTCCACGTTTGGGAGCACAAACTACAAATTTTAAACAAAGCAAAGCGAAAGCTCGCTTGAAATCGTCCACATCTTCCTTTTTTTTAAATATTTTCCGAAGCTTGTTCACA